>CAAE01013721.1:18214-85270 GCA_000180735.1 Tetraodon nigroviridis
TGGGGGGGGGTAGCAGGAGGAGAGGGTAAAGAAATATAAAAATGGATAGAGTTAGTTATAAGAGTGGGGAATAAGTGGTTGAGGTATTTGGAGAGTTGGTTGTTTAATGAGGTTAACGAGGTTGTTTTTGTGAAGAGAGGCAAGTGTGTGGAGACCAGATAGAGTGTATAAATACAGCAGGTTGATAAATGGTGGGAGGGCAGGAGGGAGAGTGAAAGGAGCGGGGGAGTGGGAAGCTGGAGAGGGGCTGCACAGAGCAGATATAGATGTAGGAGGGGAGGAGAGGCTGGCATGTCTCTTATTAGAGAGATTCAGAGAGGGAGAGAGAGAGGGAGGGAGAGAGGGAGAGAGAGAGGGAGAGAGAGAGAGAGAGAGAGAGAGAGAGACAGTTCGGCCTCATTGCATCCTTGGCAGTCCTTCCTCCTGAGATCAGTCCATAAACATTAAATGTTTGTGTGGGCTGAACTCCACCGCCTCCGCGCCGACCTCCTCCTCCTCCTCCTCCTCCTTCCTCTGCTTCCTCCTCCTCCGTTCTTCCCTCTGTTTACCCGCTGACTTTGTCATCCTTGTGTTTGCAGAGGCTCCGCTCCGTCCCCTCCGTGAGGCAGAATGAAAGTGTCGCGCTGCCTGGAAGCTCCCTCGCTGCTCTCCCCAACTTCCTCTGAACTTCTGTCTAAATTCAGGGGGCGGGGCCATGGGGGGGGTGAAAAGCCGGGGAGAGAACCCACGAGGCCGCCTGTTGGCTAATTAGGCCGAGCCGCTCTTCAGCACCGTTAACACTGTTCTCTAATGGAGACGGGATGCCTTTCCGGCCCTCCTAGGTGGCTCCGCTCGGCCAGGATCCCCCCCCCACCGTCATCCCCCCCTCCGCTCTCCCAGAACTGCGGCGCTCCGACCACGAAGCCAACCGCATCGCGGTATCCTGGAGGGACCGTTCGCGCTCCTTTCCCAGTCCTTGACCTTTCTCACACACCTAATTTCTCTCTCTGTCTTCTCCCCCCTCCTCTCTCCGTTCATCCATCCCTTCCGTTGCCCCCGCTCGTCCTGGCTGACTAACTGTGCCGCCTGGTGTATTTTTGGCCGTGCTGGTCTCTGGAAATAGACTTTTCTGTGGATGTGGAGGTCACTCGGCTTAATTAAGCCTTTGCAGGAGTGAGTCAGGCGTCTATTCTTCTTCTCCTCCTCCTCCCGTCATCTGCTGCTCGTCTTCGGTACAGTGGCGCGCCGGTGTGGCGGGGCGCCGGTACAGTAGCTGTTTGGGCAGCAGCTTTTCTGCATCCACTGCCAAGAATGAAAATCCAGGTCAAGCCTGCGGAGGAGCGACAGAGGCGGAGGAAAAGAGCCTGTTATCTCACCGTACTTTGCGATGATACTGCCATTAGCGGCGCGAATTATGCCCCTCCCCCAGCCAGCGCCGCCACCTTTTGGTGTCGTCTCTCTTCGCCGGCCACCAGAGAACGGTAGCGGCCCGTCCCCCAGCTCCCCCTCGTCGCCGGACCATTAGGAAGCGAGCCGCCGTCGGCGTCTCTCAGATGGCGGCTCCAGCGCTGATTCTGCGCCATGTCAGCCTGTCCTCGCTCCCTCAGAAGTGATAATATCCATATCAGATTCCTTCCTCTTCTTCCCACCTTCCGTGTCATCTTTCCAAACCGACAGCGATTCCGCCGCTTTAATTGCTTCCAGTGCGCCGCTCCTCCGAGGGTGGCGATGAAACGCCGCCACAGCTCGTTGCCGTCGTACACGACCAGAGCTTCTTGTGCTGGGTCGGGATCCTCCCAGAACCGCGTCTGTGTCCACCTGGGACACAGGTGATCCATCACTAACTGACCCTGCTCGCACCAGGTGCCGGGAATTCCAAATACAAGGTTGATCTACATGGACAGGTCTAAATTTGCTCCAGGAGAGATGAAAAATACTCGTCTTTGTTTCAGAATTCCATTTCAACCAGCCCACATTTCAGTGTAATTTGGGTTATTTACTTTTTTCCTCCTAATACAAACTTTTAAATCAGCCTTGGGTTGTATTTCTGTCACTGGAACGCACCTTCAGAGGCGTTCATCCAAGTTGTCGCTTGAAAAGGAAACAAAGAAGCTATTTTTGCAAATAAAAGCGGCAAATGGTTGAGACGCGGTTGAGGTTGGACAGGGTGGGGTCAGGCTGGACAGGATGCTAATCCAGGCTAACTCCGGAGCTTACTGACGCAGACGCACTGGAAACCGTCTTGAAGCTAACCGAAGGGAGCTAGTGATGCCAGAGCTGTTCTCTCTCTTTTCCAGGAGATGTACTCCAAGGGTATGATCCTCGCCAGCGCCATCCGGCTTGTGCGAGGACACGGAGACAGGTTCGAGGTCGTCACTGCTCTTCGCACTTTTACTTTCCGGGCTGAAAGGGAAGGTAAGTGAAGTTGGCCGTCATCATTCTCTGGTTGTCTTCTGCGGCTCTGATCTTCCGGATCCCGGCCTTGTTTTTCCTGCTTTGATCTCCCATGACCTCCCTCTGTCCTTGGTGTTTGTCTCACCTCTTTCATGCCTTACCTTGCTCTCTTTCAACACCTCCGCGGTCGGCATTTGTCGCAGCTCCTCCAATCTTTATCTTCTCTCAGTTCTTTTTAAACTCTCAGAACAGTTCGGTAGATGTTGCTTTCAGCGACACGTGAAATCTCAGTCCCAAATGTCTCCGCGCTCTTAGCATTTAGCATTGTGCATCATTTAGCACGTGTAGAAAAGCCTTGTTTATCATAGATTTCTTTAGCATTAGCCTTGTGCAGATAACAAGACACGGGCGCTATGGCAACCGTCAACAATGCTAGTTAACCTAGCTGGCACATGGAATTCTGCACCTGTTAGAGCTCGTAGCTGCAGTAAGGAGTCGATGTCCCCATGCTAACGTTAGAACCAGAGTGGGTTTACCGGGAGAGGAACAGGAAAGAAGAGCAGCGATTCTTCCAGGTTCCTCTGAGTCATTCTTTAATGGCCGCATTCCTCACCTCCCTTTGCCCCGTCAGAGCAGACGGAGGGAGGCTCTTCCATTATGGTCGCTGGGCTGGAGGCTCCGTCTGTGCCGGCTCTAATGAGAGGAGGAGACGGTTTCCGCTCCTCACCTCCAGGCGGATGGGGTCAAACTGCTCGTTTGCTGATGAAGGCTTGGGGGGGTTTCATTTTGAGGCTGCAGTTCTCGTCCCAGAACCGGACGTTAGCATTAGCTTACCGCACGTGTTTGAACAGTGTTAGAAGTCCCACCTAGCGACGTGGCACTCCTTCCCTCACGCCGTCGTTTGCAGTCGTCCCGACCAGCGTTTGCATTAGTGCAGAAACTCAAACATTGTTATGACTTCTGCTTTATAAAAATCATCTCTTTTTGCCACGCCGTCAATTCCGCGCATCGTAATATCGATGACTACCTCTGTTTTTCGTACGTTGGCGTCGCGGCTCCTCGCCGGCGTCATTCATCACGCTGTCTCCGCGCCGATCTTCATACATCACGCTCAGCCATCCTGACACAACCTGGGGGACTCGGAGGTGGCTGACGCCTCCGAGCAGAGGCGGCTCCTGCCACCGGTGGAGAAAATGGCTCGGATCGGAGAGATGGAGTGGAGGAGGAGGAGGAGGAGGAGGAGGAGGAGGAGGAGGACGTCATCACCTCATGCATCTTTAAACGGGCCCATGCGGCTGGTGGCGAGAAGTCATCAATCTTGTGGGAATCACAGGAGAAAGACAGAGATGTGGGGAGGTTTGCAGCTGAAGGAGGGACGGAGACGGTCGCCGGGCGGTATCGATCGTCCATCGATAAGGATGCAGCCTCATACGTAGCGCGGTTAGCGCCGCGAACACCTCTTTGTCGCTGGTGCTTTTACTCCTGAACATTATCATCTAAAGTCATTTGGCAGCTCCGAAGCAGCAGTTAGAACCCGGAGGCGGGTACAGCGGCTCCATTTCCTGCAGACAGCAGCGGCGTCCATCTTTGTTTTATGTTGGTCCGGAGATGGAAGGAAGTTGTATTATTTTTTACTAGAGCCTGTTAGTTTTCAGTCCAACACGGCTGTTCCAACCCAAGGATGAAGCCGTAAGTCGCCGCGAGCCCCTCGTAAAAACGTTGTTGACCAATTTTAACAAGCGCGTGCGTCCGTATCAACACACAGTAAAGAAATTTATGGCTGTAGCCGGATGGAATCCGACTCCGGCCAGATTCTTTATTATTTTTGGACACAATTGGATTCAATTTAGTGTGGCTGCTTTACAATGCGAGGAAGATTAGCTGGTGTTAGCAACCAAAGCGGAAGGAGTCTGAATCAGATCAGGCGTCTTTGAGGAGACAAAGTAAACAGGATTTGGGAGTTGCTGTTTGGTGATGTGTGACGTATCGGCTGAAAACCTGGCGAAGGTTACGGGAGGAGGAGTGTGCAAGCAAGGAGCGCAGGAAGGGCTTAAATGAGAGAATAACGGGGATGGAGTGAGCCTGACACGCTGGCGCGGTGTGAAAAAAAAGCAACAGAGGTAACGACGGCGACAGCGGGGACAGATGAAGAGGCCAGAGTGGAGATGGAGGAGGTGGGGGGGAGGAAGGAGGGAGAAGCGAGTGAATAATTGAAGGCCACCGGAGAGTGTGTGCACACAGCTGTCGGCTGATTCTCCACTTGGTCCGTAGGTGGCCTCTCCCCTCAGGTACTGTCAGCACCAGCATGGAGAGACGGATGGAGGGAGGGAGGGAGGGTGTGTGAAAACGTTCAGGACAACAAGGTGGAGGAGATGCAGACAAACGAGTTGAAAGAGAGGTGATGGGACTGAGAGCTGTTGATGATTCCTGTTCAGATGCTCCGGGAATTGCCTTTCCCCAGGTCTGTCCTGGAACGCTCCCGCGCTTCAGCTCAGGGAGACGGGAGAGACGGATGCCGTCGTCAAGGCAGTCAGGAACGAGAGCAGTTGTGACCGGAATCTGTCGCTTCCACCATATTGTGACCTCCGTCTGTTTCATTTATCATTATTTTTGTCAACACTGTTGGGCTAGTTGGTCGCTGGGTTTTCTCACAGCAACATCTGACGTTCAGTTTGGTGGTTTGGAAGCGAAGAGCGAGGACTAAACAAATGACCACACACACTCTGCTCTGCCTGTTTTTTTCCCTTCTGCTGAAGGAGCCGGCGTGGGTGTCTGCTCAGATCCCCGTGGAGCTCTGAGTGGACCTGCCTCTCATCTCATCCTCTTTCAGCGAGCATTAGCGTGGCATCTTCTTTCAGGATGCACGGCTCTACATGCTCCGCATCCCTCAAAGTGATGAGGCTAGCTAAGCCTGTCAGGCTTCTTTTTATTTCCAGCGGAGGAGAATATTCGCTGCAACCTTTTTTTTTTTTCTTTTAAGAATCATGCAGAGGTGAAGGCATGTTTGCGCAAAGCGAAAATGAAATTGGCAAGCCCGCCGGCACAAGACAAAAACATACATCTCCTACGAGCCGCATTCCAGCACAAGAGTGCGGCCGCACATATGCTAACGCGGCGGCGTGTTGGCTCAGAAGTTTCTCCCGTCCCCCCCTTTTCGCCCTCCGATTGACAGCTCGGTTGAATGGGAGAGTGGAAACGGGAGCGAGGAAGGCTTGAATAAATGAGCAGGAAAATAAGCCGGTGCAGGACAGGTAATGGAAGGCAAGAGGAAGGAAGAGTAAGGCCCGGTGATGTAAAGAGCGTCAATAATGAAAGAGGCCTTTCATTATTGATGCGAGCTTTTTGTGAATTCATAATCTCCTGGGGGGCCGGCCTGGCCGGACCTGGGTTTGGATACAGTTGGGAGTCGGAGTGAAAGTTTTCCACCCAGGTAGATCTGTTAGAAGATGCCCGGGTGCAAGGTCAGCGGCGAGCCCCCGCGGGCGCACTGCTGCAGGGGGCAACAATCAACGCGCTAATTGAGGTCAATTAAGATCAATGTCAGGTTGACGTGGCCACAGAATGATTGACGCGTCATTGCGAGTGTCCTCCCTTTGTCACGGTACACGGAACGGTCTGGAGGACGCAACACATCGCTCAGAGGGCGACCGAAGTCACCGCGGGGGAGGGGGGTCGAGAATTTCTAAATATAGTCGTGGAAACACAGAGAAATGCGAAGGGACACACCTAGTAAGTGTAGGACATCGCTGTCTTCTGGCACGCAGAGGGCTGGACAGGTGTTTTAGCTAGTTTTGTTTGCAGAGAAAGTGCCGCCACACCAAAGTATCCAGCTAGCGCCAGGTGCTATTTCTGTCTGGAGTGTGAGAGCTAGCATCAAAACATTGATTTAGCTCATGTTGGGCTTCTCAGCCTAAACCAGAAAGTGGTAAAATATTTGTTTTTTGTTTTTCCCTGGAAACCATCACCCCGTGTTGGGTTGGAACAGTCCAGGTCAGACTTCTTGAGAACCAAGTCCAGTTCAAGAATTATCCTGGTCACAATGGCTAATAGTATCAATAATCGTTAATCTTCTGATGTTCCTTGTTGGAAACCAACAGTGTGTTCTCTTCGTACCTGTGATGTGTGTTCACGCTGCTGTTAGCTCGTGTTTCCGCTTCAGCGCCTTTGATAGCGCCATGTCTTGGGCGGTGGGGGAACGGGCTTTACAGCGCCGGTTTCATGTTCCTTTTTATGTGCATTTGAGAAGTTGTGCTATGAGACGTCGGAGGTGCTTTTTGAACAGCCGTCCTTTGAATGCAAACTTGAGACGTCTAGCCGTCGTAATCCAGGGTGGTTTTCGACAAGTCGTAAATTCGTTGTCCCCTTCAAGGGCGGACTGCGTTTGATGACACTCTGGCGGCAACGGGACGCCCTTGGAACGTGATTCCGCTCTGGAAGATCACAAAAGTTGCCTCAAACAGGCCTTTTTTTCCGACAAATTAAAAGGAATGACCGTAAATTACCGGCGCTCGTATCAGACATGCGGAACTCCTGGTTTAGGCCAGCGGACAGACTCGGTGGTGTGCTGATCTGCCACTAAAAATGCAAAAAGCGGCCATGTTTTGGGGTACGGGGTGTGGACTTAGCTCCATTTCCGCTTGCTTTTAGGCTACCGACTTTGACCAGACTTTGACCGTGCAAACTTTAATGTGAGAGGCTGATGTGTGAAGGTTAAAAAAAGCTCTGCCACTTATCTCACGCGTCAATGTAAAAGCTGAAAAAAGAGACGGTCGGCTTCACAGAATGCTCCGCGTCTCTCCTGAGAGGCGCTGTGAAGAAAGAAAAAAAGACCTACAGTATTTTATAATTAGTGAGTTTGACTGAAACTCACACGTGTACATCTGGCTTCGAGTCGCAGCTATCTTTATCCTTGAGTGTGAGAGTTTGCACTCTCTCTGTGTTCTTTTTCCTCCCTTCTTCCTTTTCTTCTATGGGTGGAATTAATGTTCTTCAGCGGCAGCGCCGGTTGCTCTTCTGTTAGCATGGAGAGCGTATCAGTATGCACACCGGGTTCCGTTACTCCCAGGAAGACAGTCTGAATGATAAATTAACAATAAGAATCAAAGACTCCGTGATGGAGTGATTTCCTCCTCCTTTCTCTCTCCTCTTGATTCCTCTTCCTCTCTTGGATCCCGCCGTACCACCTAGCTGCGTTCACTCTGTTCCCGTCTCCGCGTGTGTCCACAGGGGAGCAGCAGGAGTGGGTAGAAGCGCTTCAGACGGCCACGCCAGCCCCCGTCTGCGGCTCCCAGAAGCCCTCCGACAGCCTCCCCCGCCCCCCCTCTGCAAACAAGCTGGGCTTGTTGGAGCTCCGCGGCTACAAAGGCAGAGTGCTGGTGTCCCTGGCGGGGAGCAAAGTCAGGCTCTGCAAAACAGAACAGGTACTTTATCACCGCCGGGACTTCTTCTCTGCAGGATGACAGCTTTCTGTTTGAAACAGGCAGGAGAGCATCGTAGGGGAGGGGGAGGGGGCTGACGCAGACGAGGGGGCCTCCGGTGTGAAGCACAAAAAGTCGACGTGTGCGTAAAAACTCGGGTAACTTTGGTCACCGCGGGCAAACGGAAGGAGGCGATTGCCTTTAAACTACAAGTGACACAGAAGGTCGTAGCATGACTGCAAACTTCACAAGACCAATGCGGCGTTCAGAATGGCTAGCGCCAGTCTGCGGCAACAAGTTCAATGGTTTCGGTTGAAAAGTTTCGTCCACGTGGTCACATGATCAACCGAAACCACCGGTGAAAGTGGCACAGATCCGCTTCTGAGCGCCTAACCCTCTGGAAGGCGGTGTGCTCTGTAGCACTTCATCGCCACAGATAAAATCCGAGCTTTTTCTCATATTGATTTTTGTCGTGGGCAAACAACAAATCGCTTTGATGTTTGCTTTGATTGTGTCACTTCCTGAACACGAGACAAATCAAAGAACACCGCAAAAACTTGCAGCAGGGAAGGGATCCAACGTTATCCAAGCTGATCTGTTTACCTGGGCCAATCTAAAGATAGACGTGAAACCATTCTGAGGTCTCGCCTCGTTCTGATAACACGTGTCCTTTCGCGCCTCCTCGCCTCTCGTTTTGTTTTGCTCACTCTTTCAGTTTCGCTGTTTGCGTTTCATTATTTTCTTCATTAGTGTGAACAAACATGACGCTGGAGTTCCCTTTTGGGTAATGGCACGTTTCCACTTCCATGATCTCAGGCGGCAGGAGAAGCCAGGTGGGGGTGGGGGGACGGAGAACCCCGCCCAGAACCAATGAATTGTGTTATTTCGGCTTCGGCTGCCGGATCCCTGGGCGATCCGGCAGCCGAAGCAGCGACACAAAAGACGGAGGTGCAGGGGTCGCGGTAAAGATGATTGTTGGCGGTTTCTGAGATAAAGGAGGGAGTTAACGGAGGGCGAGAGCAGCGGGGAGAGGGGTAGAATGCTCCAGTTCGCTGGAGTGCAGTATTTAATCCGACGTGATGAATGAGCTGTTGGAAGCGTTGCCGTCCCCGCACCCCCACCCGGATCCTCCTGGGCCGTGAGCTCGGCGATGGAGCCGAGGTCGTTTAAACACCAGAGTAAGAGGAGAGCAATGACGCCGGGATCCGAAATATACCGTTAACAATCCCCACAAAACTAGCCTCAACCTCCTGCAGGAGCTCACCTCAGCAACGTTGCATTCTTTTTTTATTTCGTTGAGGTTTCGGTTGAAGACCATCTCGGCCTTCTCCAGCAGCTCGGAGAGCGCCATGAAAATTCTGCAATTTTTTTTGTTTCTCCCTTTTTCCTTCCTCAGCTCAAGGAAGAGCTGGTATCTGGAAGGTCCCAGTAGAACAAGCGCTGTTCCTCCGCATCAGAAAGGAGCCAGGATGTCTGTCTTTGTAGAGCTTCCAATCACAGCCAACTGGGAAGAGGCCTTTTGGTAGATCCGGAACACGTTGGGGGGATTATATACACGCTGGCCCCGGAGCAACTTTGGCTCCCCCTAGAGGAGCTGGACCGCCCGAATCAATGGAATAACCCGTCTTTGAAAGGAAGGAAAATGCAGAGTTTGGCTCGTCTCCTGCAGGGTGGTGGGTGGATGTTCTGACTTTTGAGAAGCTGCCATCCCGTCTGTTTTTTATTTTAAATTGCGCACCCAGAGCCTTTTCCTCTGATTCACACTTATCAATAAAGTTAAAGCTACCTCTGGAGTTGGAGGTGTGCCGGGTATACCGTAGCAGCACCGCGGAGCGTTTGATTAATCTCCAACTTCATTTAATCTATTTCCCATCTGTTTCTTTTGAGATCTTTGTAACAATTAGCATCATCCACAAACTGCCTTCTTTTTTTCAAGTAAAACAACAAAAAAATATTACATTTAGGCCAAAACCCCTGATTAGAGCAAGAAAAGCAAGGTTATTTTAATCAAAGCTATACGTTTCCAGCCTGTGAAGACGTCTGAGGCTGGTATTAACATTTGTTGCTGCTAGCTTAGTCCCATTATCTCATCTAACGTCCCCGGGGAGTTAATACCAACACGAAAACCAGCTCGCCCGGGGGGATTTCACATTTGACTTGCAGATAGAAGAAAGAAAAACTTCAGAGAGTCAGTAGGTTTCATCGCGGTAGTGGCGGGACTCGTTATCGGGATTAGCCACCTGAGGAGCCCCCCCTTGAAGAGGGTTTAAGAACCAGGAGTAACTCAGGTTCTGTCACCTGCACAGAATCGATCCGCTTAAATGATGCTAATCCTCAAGTAACTGGATGCGCTAACGTTGTCGCTGGCTGCTCAGGGACTGGTCGTCTGGTCACCGGTAGGAGCCCAGCGGTACAGGCCCGCCGTCTCCACCCGCAAATGATCCCCGGCTGTCTCGCGGATGCCGGTATTGATCGCTGGCTCGTTTGTGCTCATCCGTGTTTTCTTGCTGTGGAGGGGAAGCGGCATCAAGCAGCATTGCTAACTGCCCCTCTGACCTCTGCTTCTCTTATTATAAATGCCATTAATGCCACCTGCCTCTCGCCCGTCGTAATTGGTGCGGTTATTTTTTTATTCACCTCTAATCCCGTCTCTTCCTCTTCCTTTTCCTCGCTGCATTAATTGGCGAGGGCAGGGGAGCGCGGCAAATACTGGTTGGGTAACTAGTGCAGAGGGCCGGGCGGCCGCCAACGCCCGGAGCTCTAATTGGCTGCCAGAGAGGGATGAGGGTCATTAGGTTTAGGTGACTGCTTCACCCCCCCTCGGGGGGCGTTCGCATGCACGCCTCCTCCCTTCATGCGTCCAGCGTCTATAGGTAGATCAACAGCAGCGCATGAGTGTTGTGGATGAATCCCAGTGGCTCCAGCCAGCACTGCTCTGCTAAAGGCAGGCTAGCCACTAGCATGCTCACATTCTAGCTTTTATGACATCTGAATATATTAATCCCAGTGGAAAATGGTGTTAGCTGACGCGTCGGCAGGAGGACGCTACTTTCTTTGGCTGCATGTTCCCTACGATTGTGTTAATTAGCCTGGAAGTAAAAGCCGCCGATGGCTCCTGCGCAGTTGTTGCCGTCCACATATACATTTATGTGTTCTAATCACGCAGGGTGGGAGGTGATTACTCGCCTCTGTCGCTGCTGCAGCTCCTGACCGTCTTAGCGCGCCGCGGCGCAGCTGACAGCACACAAACGCTGAGCTAGTGTGCACCCCTGCATGATGGATGCACTGGCACCGCTGGAGGAGAATAAACAGTAGGCTTTCTGACCTCCACCTCACCCTTCAGCTCCTCGGTTGCTCCATCATCCCGTCACCAGGGTTCAGGATAGAGCAAATGGGCAACGGCAGGCTAATTCCAACGCGGAGTTTTTGTTCTGTAGGAGGGGGAAAAAAAACCTGGCCGGAATGACTGGAAGTAGTTTGGTGGAGACTCTTGGTGCCAAACATTGTTCCAATTGTCCCAGCCCACGCAGCAGCCAAAGATCAGGCTGGGAATTCAGCAGCTTGTAAAGATTTTAGGGCCCCGTTTTAATATTTATGGCCTCCGAGTTGCGACGAAATCTGCCAGATCTGGCGGCGTTTATGGGCGTGTTGGCTAATCAGTTCCGTGAAAGTGTGGAAGCGCGGCATACGTAAACAGACGTGTTGTTGCTGCGCGAGACCACGCGGTTCGCCGAAAGTGACTAATCAACAAAGCTGCTGCCGATTCGTTTTCCCTTATTTGTTTAGTGTCATCAAATCTGCTGCAAATCTGGCTTCTCCTGGCACCGAGAGCGGATGTTCCTCCAGCCCACCGTCTCAGCGGCGAGGCTGAACGCTCGCTTCTGCGCTATTAAATCTATAGATCTGTGTCTCTTTTTCTCTGTCCCCTCAGGATTACAGAGCCGGTCTGGCCATCTCGGAAGTGGAACTGACGGCTGCCAATATTCGAGACGTGGACCGCCGCAGCTTCGACATCAACACGCCCTTCAAAAACTTCTGGTAGGTTCGCCAGAGGAGCGTTTGATTAGCGAGTTCTCGCTTGCTGCCTTCTCCCCCCTGTCCTCTGAAACATTTCAACAGGCTGACACTGCGGCGCACCTGCATATTTATTCAAATTACTGCTGAAGGCGGCAGCAGCAGGGGGACGAGCACATTTCCCTGCATCGCTTTGGCGCATGGGCAGGAAACGTCCTCCACGCACCAGGCACCAAGCTCCTCCGGGTCGCAGTCGAGGTTTTTCAAACTGGAGGGACCGGCTCACCACGGAGCCCCGGCCGGACCGGGTGGCACATAAAACCCCAGTCAGAGGTGTGCGTTAGCATCTGAGCGAACGTGCTGGTTGCGCCATCATGCCGGTCTGGTGGTTTGATCACCTACTGCAGGAAGGAGAGCGGAGCCAAACTGATAGTCTTCCGAGCGTGCCGTCTTTGCTCACCCTGGGGTAATCTAAGACTCCGCGTCGGAGCGGCCTCTAGGTTCTCATCAGAATACTTTAGCGTAAACGGCTGAACGCGCTGGACGGTTGTGGGCTCAGCGGGGGAATCTAGTCGCAGTTATTGATGGAGACCCCCGCTGCGCCACAGTGTGGTTCCTCTCCTTCGCTTCCATGCTAAATCAACACTGGGTCAGAGCCGCTCACGAAGGAAAAACAGCACATTTGGGATTCAAACATGCTGATGCTCCTTCCTTTTTTCAATCACTGCTTCCCGTTCCTCTCAGTTTTTATTTGTTTTGGCAGTTGGTGGATGAATCCTTCTCGTCTGCTTCCTTCCTGGCGGTGGCAGCTTTATCTGGCCGTCCATGCAGCGGCTAGGTTTTACCTGCGTAAAGTAATTATTTTCAGTAGCAAAAAATAATGAGGCGAGAGGAAAAGGTTAATGTTTGGCGTCTGATGGTTTATTAAGGGCTGCGGCGGCGGACGTCCTCTGAGCGCGCACAAATGCCGTAGCCGTTATGCTAATGTGGTTATGCGCTCCAAGAGTGTCAACGGTATTAAGGAGACTTAAGGATGTTTATTTTCAATGTTGACGCCGGGTAGTCCAGGATCAGACATAAGCGCCGGGCGCTGGTTCTGGTCACATGTCACCTTTTTCCAACCCGTTGCAGTCAAACGCGGTTGTGGAATAAAAATCACTACTCATTGATTTGTTAAAAAAAAAAAAAAAGGGCCGGTGCAGGCATGCCTCTTCTGCCGGGACGTATTATTTCAGGTGTCTTCCATCCCAGAGGGCTTCACAATCGATGAGTGCGCTGCTTGTTTGCGCCGTAATGGCCCATTTAGAATACAGCCGTCACAGCCGGCCGGACAGAGCGCGCCTTGTTTGTTTATGCTCCCTGGTTTGCTGGTTTCTCGTCTCCTCCTTCTCTTTCTCGCCCTCCATCCTCATCCGTCCACCTGTGTGTCCCATCGATCTGTTTGCGTCGGCTCCCTTAATGGCCCCATCGTTTGGTGCCTTCGTTAGTACGCCGGGCGTAATTGCCATTTGGTGTGAAACAAAAAGGAGAGCTGGAATTAAAATGAGTTTGAGTCCGCTGAATTGTTTTGATGTGATTGCTGAAAGGCTTTTGTGTGTGTGTGTGTGTGTGAGGGAGTGTGTCCAATCGATCGGTAGCCTTGGGAGCGTCCTCCTACCTGCTGAAGGTGAGGATTAGCGAGAAACTTGTCTAATCACTTTAAGCTGTGGAGACTCACTTTGGCGTTTCTATTGTTTTGCTGCCATTAGCTGGACTGCGTCTCCGCTCTGCAGCGGGGACCTTTTCCGAGTAGACGGAACGACGGCGAGGCCGATGCCAGCCGGCAAAGACGGCAAACTTTTAGACAGAACTGAGGTACATCTAAAGAGGAGACCTCCTTTGTTAGTGCTTGTGGATCTGTGTTACGGCAGAACTGGAAGTTTGGTTGAAAAGTAACTTTGCAGGCGTTCAGAAGAAGGCAGATATTTCTGCTCTGACACCTGGAACCCTGGATGAGTCCAGCTTCTCACTCCGGTTGTTCGGCAGATGTTTCAGGCCCAGTCGGCGCTTTCCGAAGTGTCAACAAGCAGCTTGATCGTCCGAAAAATCCCTGTGATCATTTCTATAATAATCTGGAGTCAGAATCGGTTTTATTTAAACTTGTCAGGCAGCCTGTCAGCGAGTCTCTTCACATCCTTCAGTCAGGCGCTTCATTTAATCGATCTCACACTGTTGTCACTTCCCCGTGTCGTTTGTGGACTTGTTTTGACGAGCTGACAGGCTGATGAAATGCTCCTCACATGGACGTGATTTTCTGCTCTGTCTGGTTTTACCATTTTTTTTTCCCAATGAAACGTTGGAATGATGGGAAGCTTGGACAAAGAGCAACTCTGGGAGGTAACAGTTACGCTCCGATGTCTCTTGTCCACAGGGCTGCTGGAAAAGGCCACATTTTGAAGGTAAAATAAAAGGTCCTTACAGAACTAGGGACCAAACTGTTGTTCCTCTGAAATTTAATAAACGCTGGATGAATTTAGCATGAAAACGAATGTCTGAGTTCTGGAGATCACATGTTTTAGCTGTCTGATTGTTCCATTTTTTAATTTAAGTGTTTCTGAGCAGTTTGAGGCTCTGCTTCTGTCACCGGTGTCTTGTTAAGCAGTAATTGTCCGCCCACTCTTCAACTTTATCTCTTTGCTTTGACGCTTTTGTTGATGTCTGAGTTCCATTCGTTCTCCCTCTCTTGTTGGGAGCCTCTCGGGCCTCCTGGACTTTTGGTGGCGGCTTAGATGGGACCAGCTGACCCCGACCTCCTCTAGTGACCTTGGCCAGATTGTGTTTGTGCCGCCATCCTGATCTCATCCAGGTGTCTGGTGTCTGAATCGTTTTCTCCTCTGTATCGCTCATCAGCAGCAACTTGTTAAAAGGTGTGAACCGACCTGCTCCCGGTGACCCTCTTTAAAGGTTGTAATTGACGCTCGCTCACTCCTCGGTGTGATAGCAGAGCTCTCCGTCTGTGACGATAACGAGTGATACAGTGAATCTGTAGAATCAGTGAAGACTGAAAAGGTCGTTTTTCCTTCCACTAATAAAGTATAA
Source organism: Tetraodon nigroviridis (assembly GCA_000180735.1). NCBI lineage: Eukaryota > Metazoa > Chordata > Actinopteri > Tetraodontiformes > Tetraodontidae > Tetraodon > Tetraodon nigroviridis. Next base: position 33,097 of record CAAE01013721.1, read on the forward strand.
AAATGACTATAACTTGTTAATAGTTAAAATTAGAGTAAAACGATTGAAGTGATTTTAAAGTCGAGAACATCGGACCACGAGGTCCCATACTTGGCCCATTGTTCAGACCACTCTCCTGACCTAAAGTGAGGACCGCTTTGATTTTGAAATAAGAACCTGGAATCATCTCCTATTCTGGCAACCTGAGACGGTTGATTCACCTCCTCTTCCTCCTCCTTTGGCAGCAGTTGAGCTGAGCATGATGCAAAGACAGCCTTGGCAGTCCAACCCAAAACTGCCCCAAACGCTGCAGGAACCTGGGCGAGCTGTTCTTCAGTTGCCCTCTGCAGTTAATTCAATAGCAGCCAGGCTTTTGTTGGGGGCAGCAAAAAGAAAATGAAACCAAATCAATTGTTTCAGCTTCACCGCCGAGTCAGAACGGGAAAAGGAGGAGTGGATTGAAGTGGTCCAGGAATCGATTGCAGAGACGCTCTCCGACTACGAAGTGGCCGAGAAGATCTGGTTCAACGAGGCCAACAGGAGCTGCGCCGACTGCCGCGCCCGGCAGCCAGAGTGGGCCTCCATCAACCTGGGCGTGGTCATCTGCAAGAAGTGCGCCGGTAAGTCGGATGGTTTGATGTTGAGTCACTTTTAAATGTCGGAGGAACTTTTTGACCACTTCCCAATAAGCCGAAAGGGGCTGAAATAGGATTTTTTTTTTAGGGCTGAGAGCTCCTGAAATCGGTCCGTGTGGTCGGCAACTTGTTTGTGTGAGCGCTCCAAGCCGGAGGCTCTTTCTGAGTGCGTTCCCAGGTGATAAGCGACTTACAGGGTTTGGTGTCTGGCCCCTGACTCTCTAATCTATTTGGCAACGGTGGACGCTTCAGATGAAATGACAACAAAGATTAAGCCGCGGGTGAGAACTCGGGGGGGGGATCGCATTCTGCTTCTTGACCCGCTAAACGTGATTAGAGGGAAACGGCTGATCTGGAGCCGTATCTGATTGGTTGTGTACCTTCTTCCCCTCTTGCCAGGCCTGCAATCTCCAGTCGACTCTAACTTTTAACGCCTCTGCGTCTCGTCAAATACCCGACATCCCGTTTCAGGAAGGGGACGATGCAACCGGGAGGCCGTCCTTACGTGTGCTCCCTTCAAACGGAGTCGAACCCCAACCACATTTCCCGCTTTTAATTAGCCGCTCTCATGTCACGGACAATAAGTAGAAACGCTGAGCTGCAGAAGGAGGAAAGACGTAATGAGAAGGCTAATGGTGGAAATGGTCCCACATTGGCTTTTTTTTTCCCAGAGTGTGAATTTTAAATGTGCGGCTCTGCTCTTTGATGTGGAACCACGCTAATACAGGATTGCCTTAGCTTGAAAGAATGTCGAGTTTACGCGATTAAAAAAACATTCTTCAAGTATAGAGTATTTTTTTCAGCTGTTGATTTGTGCTAATAAAAACGGGATCGATCGCTGAGCCTTGCTAGTGCTTTTAGCTTTGTCCCCGAAGAGAGGCAACGTTTAATTACTGAGACCTTATCTGTGTTTGTGATCGTACAAGAATCAAATGTCGGGCGGTGGATTACATCCTCGTTTATGCTGAGATCGGTGCCTGAAGCAGAACAAACCGCCCCAACAGTGCACTTATTATCCAACATTCCCGAGACCTGAACCCTTTTACCGCGACCCGAAGGGAAGCTAACGTCGGCTGTTGGCAGTGGAAAGTGTCCGCCACCGTTTTGCCCTTTCTCTTGCTCTGGGATCGGAAGGTCCCCGCTCTCGTGTGGAACTCCTAAGAAGCAGGATGCGACTTACAGCCTCCGGTGTCCACTGGTAACAGTTACCGTGGCAACTCGTGAATGTACTCAGCGGCCGGCTTTTGCTCCCTCCGACTTGTTGCGAGTGAAGGGAAAATGTCACACGAGGACAGAGGGCCTGAGAAAGCGCTGCTGGGAAAGTTTTTAATTGGGCCTGAAATCTTTTTTGGGTTTGACATTTTTGATTGGGTTTGATTTTGTTATCTTGTTTTGGTGAAATCTCTAATGGGACTGCCCTTTTATGTGTTGGTTTTGTCCACTTGGAAAGATAAAGACCTTTGCGACGGGGTATTTTTACGATAAGAATTCACCAAGTACCCGGCGAGAGGAGGGAGGTTGGTGCTTTTCAGCTTCATTACTTTGACGTGAGCAAAAGTGGCAGCGTGGTGCCAAGCCTGGACTAAAACTAGCGCTCCCTTAGCAGAGTGACAGAAATCTTTCTTTTTTGGAGCAACATTCAGTATCTTTAGAAGATTTACAGCCAGTTCCAGCCATGTGGAAAAGCCAGGCTGTATAGCAAAAGGTTTCTAGGTTTGATTCACTGCTAGTGGACTTCTCCTGGTCCCGATGCTAACAAGAGCGCTGTCTAAAAAATTGGCATGTGACAACATGGGTGGTTGAGACTGTTGAAACGTTTTTTTTTCCAGTGTATGTCTGTTCTTTCCCGATTCGCCTCCTGAACATTAACATAATCCGATTTACTCGATTTTTGCACCTTTGGTATTCCTCAATGTTTAATACTGTCTGCTTACGTTTGTCGGACACTTGTAGCTGGTTGCATTAAAAAAAAAAGCTAGACTTGGTCTGACATACACTAACACTATCGGGTCATTTCTGCTCTTCACACTTCTCAGAGCAGAGCCACATTTTCATCTGCGGCCGCGTTTCCCCGCCGAGGTAATGGCATCTGGTCCGTTTTAAAGGGATCCTCCTTTCTGCGCCGCAGGACGGTGATTCATGTCCTCACATGCAGAGTGCGCTCCTGTCACATTTATTATGCATCTACAGTCAATCTTTAGCTGTAATCGACCCCCGAAGCCTCTCGCTCGGCCAAATAAACCGGCCAGGCTACAAACAAACTAAATTACTCATGATCCATTAGCGATTAATGAACCTTGTTTGGTGCTTTTACTTCTAATTAGGGAAGAGGCTGATGGGACTCAATGTGTCAGAGTGGGGGAACCAGTTTCCAGTTATGCTGCTTCTTTGTCTGCTAACCGGTTAGCCGCAACCTGCGCGTCGAGGTAAAGGTGATTCTCAATGGTTTCTGTTTCGACTGTGATGTTTTTTAGGGCAGCATCGCGCCCTGGGCCCGAGCATCTCTAAGGTGCGGAGCTTGAAATTGGACAGCAGTATCTGGAGCAATGAGCTAGTTGAGGTCAGTTCTCTGTGGTATTAAATCTTTAAAAAGGTCTTGAATTGTTTTTTTTTTCTTCTTCTTCAATTATTTTGCTAAATATCATCAATTCCTAACCATTGTACGGGGTCTTGGATAACCCTGTTGCTGTTTTTGACACCTGATTGTCAATTTTCCCCTCGTTTCTCATCTTTTCAGCTCTTCCTGGAGGTAGGGAACAAGCATGCTAACAGCTTCTGGGCTGCTAATCTTCCCTTGGAGGAGGAAATCCACAGCGGGGCCTCGGCGGAACAACGTGCCACGTTCATCCGCAGAAAGTACCGGGAGAGGAAGTACCTGAGGGTTCTGGAGGGTTTGGCTGACCCGGAGCAGTTCAATAAGGTGCAAAGTTTCTCATAAAAACTTTAAAACCCGATTTTTACGGAAACCAGCCTCAGCCGGAATCGTGCTAACATGGTGAGGCGAAATTTAGCTTTAATGAATGTACACGCCTCGGGCCTTACAGTTCAGAGCGATTTCAAATTTATATAATATTTAATTCAGTAAATTCTACATTTTTTTTCCCCTTCAGGTTTAATCTTTGCATTAATTATTCCGCCGGCCGAGCAGCTTCTCACACGGCGCTTGTTTAGCAGAGAGTAGCTTCCCTTTGATTCTAGTTGAACACTTTTCCGACCATATGCTGGAGTTATTTTTCAAATTTGAATATTTTAATGAACGCGGTCTTCTCAGCGTTCCTCAGCAAACAAGCAGAGCAGATGTGCTTCAGTTCCAGCCGATCCGCTGGCCTGCGAAGCTGCCCTCAGCACTGAAGCTACGCCTTTTCCCCTGAATTCTTCAGGAGCATCCGCCCTGCGTTCATCTGTTGTGTGAAAAGTTTACCTTGAAGTTGCTACCACTGTTACCAAGCATAAAGCCAACTAATGCTAAACCTTAGCTTTGGTTTTGTCAAAAACAGGTAAATACCTGGTTTGGTATTAATATGAACTGCAAAACAAAATGGCTGCTCAAAACAAAAAATGTTCAACATACGGATAAATATTCAATGTCCGTGTTGTCAGTCATGTGCTGCTACTGTGTGACTGAGCTAGCTCAGACATAAGCTAATATAGAAGAACTGTGACTCTGTTAGAGGTTTCCATCTAAATATAACCAATACAATGAAATTTAAAAAAAATTTTCCCATTATCTTGCACGTCAGGAAAGTGGCGACAACCGCCGAGGGGGAAAGTTATTCATTTCCAGCAGGTTGGTGCTGCCATCTTTCCAGATTTGGGGTGCGTGATATTATTGCTCACACCAAAAAGTACCTTTGTTTTGCTTCTTCATAAACGGAGGCCCTAACGGGCTGAAATTCCACCTGTGTCAGCGTTTATCCAGATATTTGCTGCCTTCTCAAGCGGCAGAGAGACGCGGAGGGGGAAGGGGGAGCGGCAGGGCTAAAGTAAAGAAGATATTTACTGGCTAGCTGAGTGGAAAAGTGGATTAGGATCCAGCAGAAATGCTTGGCTGCGTTTTTCTTTCAGCTTTGCAGACTTTTCTGTCTGTGTGGGAGTGCGACATACGTGTGAACACGTGTGCAAAGCAACATGGGGTGTGTGTGAAGCCAATTTTTATTCATTTGCTGTGAAAAAAGTTGCAGAAAGGTCCCTCTGAAAGGGTGTAATGTAGACGAGTTATCAGCATCCTCCGTTAGTTTAGGGAAAGACTGTAAGTTTAGCTAGCCTGCTCAGGCTGAAGCTGAGGAAAGTATTTTTAACATAAACAAGGACACTCAGTCTACTCTCATCGGGCACGTTGTTCCACTTCGGTGTCACACTTACTTACAGTAGCGCTAGCATCAATACGTAAAAAAAAAAGAGACTATATAAAACCTGCTCCTCTGGGAATTCCCTTTGGAATAACACCAGCAACTTCCTCATCCACATTCAAGCACATTAATGCAAGTTTTAGTCGCCAAACTTGCTCAGCGACTGCGTGGAAGTGTTCTGACGGGTTCTGGAGGCTTTTAGAGGGTTCTGGTTCCGTTTTTACTCCGCTCCATTCCGATGTCCGTTGGCCATTATGAGGTCATACTCCAGTGACCTCCGCAGCATCTCCACAGCCCTCCTGACCCAGAGAGAGAGAAAGTGTGTGTGTGAAAAGGAGGAGGTCAGAGGACCTTCTTATGTCATTACACACTTTTCCGTCTGGTGCGGAGCGTGCAGGAGGCCACCAGCAGCCCCAGTAATTGCTCTGACACGGAAGGTCGCTGCCGGAGCTGAAAATAAGGCCGGGTTGCTGAGGACGAGCAAGTCTGAACATGGGAGAATTAGCGCCTGGCTCCGACGCCTCCACCTATCAGTCGCTGTTTCGTGTAGGCGGGAAGCTGCATCGTCGGGCGTTCTGCAGGTGCGGGCACAGGCGAGCCTGGCGTTCCGGTGGGGCTCACCCGCAGATCGATGCGGCACAGCGACCCGGCTCTGTTCCGATGAAAGGAGGGGTCGCTTGTTCAAATTCCACCGTTTGCTGCTCGTCGCCTCCGCTGATCCGCTTTGTGACGGGTCACGGCACGCCGCGCAAGTCAGTCGACCAGACGGATGGAAGACGACAGCCGCAGACGGCCACGCTTTCTTTCCCTTCTTTTATCCGGCTTTTCCAGACGCCTCACCGGTGGTACAGGTGACTTTAACGGGGCCTGACGGGGACAGAGAGTGGTTAGCAGCTGGCACTAGCCCACAATGTTCATTTGAAGCATCAAACAAACAAAAAATGTCTGTTTTTGTTGAGTCCAAGGACAGTTGCAGTTACAGCTATGACTGCGTGAGCTTGAGCTAAGTGAGGAGAAGATTATCAGATTAATTCACCTCAAAAAAGCCAAATCGGAGGAGAATTTGTTGATGTATCAGGAGTCATTTGCAGGATTCTGTCCCCCCAGCTCTTATCGTCACTTTTCCCTCCAATATTCTTCCTGGAAACGGTTCTTTTCATGCTTTTTAATGTGGCCCATTTGTTCTCCTCTTATGTGCTCCTGTTTTTGTCGCAGGGATTAGATGTTTAATTGAATGATTCCCTGCGGCGGGATTAAAATTCGATTTTATTTTAACTCCCTTTTTGAGATGAAACTGTATTCGGAACTCCAGATGTGTTTTTTTTATGCTGCTTTATCGTTTCTTTGTCCTCCATCCACCGGCGCGGCGACACTTCCAGGAGCCGCGCCGGCTCTCGTTTCATCGGCTCGTTGTCGCAGCGATGAAATTTTGAAAGGTGGTAATCCTGTTAGGAAGCTATTGGGGGAGGCTGCGCGTGGCAGCCGCGCCGGTCCAGGCCGTCACGGGTGTCTGACAGTAAAAAGGACCAGTGGAACAGGTGAAACATGACTGTGTGTGTGTGTGTGTGTGTGTGTGCAGGCGCTGTGCACGGCTGTGGTCCTGCCCAACGTGCTGCGGACCATGGAGCTGGTGTTCAGCGGGGCGGACGTCATGTGCGCCACGGGCGACCCGGTCGTCTCCACCCCGTATCTGCTGGCCCAGCGGGCGGGACAGAGGCTGCAGATGGAGTTTCTGCACCACAACAAACTCACCGGTGAGCCCTTAACGGTGGAGGAATGCGCCTAAAACTCAAATGTGTAGCTTCTTCCTGGTCCAGGAGGTGCTCCGAACCTGGGATGAAGGTAGCAGAGGAAGAAATCAAATCAATTCAGGAAGCTAACATGTGCTGCAGTAATGGGCAGGTGACACCTGGTTGCTTTTAGCCGTTAGCACGCCACCTCCGTCCCTGACGCCGGCCCTCAGCCGAGATCGCTCTGAGTGACGGCTCTGCCGGGGACCACCGGCCGCGCCGTCGCCTGGATCGTCGCCCACCCCCTACCGCAGAGGCCCCGCCCCCTGCCGGTTTGGTTCAGCGCGGTCCCACTTTAAGCGCAGCGTGCCAGTGGGAGTTTGTGTTTTTTGTGGAGCTGCCAATCAGGTTCAAACCTGCTAGCTGCGGCGGCACCAGCAGCGAGTCAACCGAAGGAAGGAAAAACCCACTAATGTGAATTTCTTTGTTTCTTCTCCCCTTCCCCTCCCTCCTCCCCACCACGTTCCCGGCAACAGAGGCGCGGCAGCAGTTCCCCCACGTTGGGGTGTGTTTAGTTCCCGCGCCTCGACGCAGGACCGGTGACAAGCGCGTTAGATTAAAGCGGCATGGGGCGCCACCGGCTGAGGCTGCTGGGAGAAACCGTGTTTTACATAAACTACTCCACCGCATCCGTGTAAACCTCTGAGCACCGAAGCCTGTTAGCGACTCCTAATTGCTAGCCCAGGTCACCGCGGCGATGGTCATTACTCCGCGGCGGCCTCAAAGACGTGCCGACGCCGCGATGCGGGTTCATCTTCTGGTTTTGTCCATTGGAATTGTGAGCTCCTCATGCTCGTTACACATCTGGAAGTTGTTTGTGGTTTCCCGACAGACACTCGTGGCGCTAACGAGACGCGCGTCCGGCTAAAGTGACCAACTTCTGCCAGTAAAGTCGAGGCCTTGATGGACAACAGAAAATCCCTGATCACCTTTACTGCGTCTGGCTGGTTCCGGTTGCACGACTGGTCGAGACCAAACAAACCTGGAAGTTTTCCGTGGTCCTGCGAGGGAGGCGTCGGCGCCACTCCGTCCTCCGCTTCTGTGTCTTTGTATCTGTTGAAGGACACATTTGGATCTCGTGTCGGAGAGCTTCTCTGTGAAATGAAACTCGGCTTGTTTATCTGCCGTCTGTCTGCTTTTTCTATAAAAGCGAACCAAAGTGTGGCAGCAACCGACCGTCTCCTTCTGCCGGTGAGGGAAAAAAAAGGCGCCTTTGCGTCTTGCCGGCGAGAATCGCGCTTCCAATCTGTGTAAATCTAAACAGAGGACCCGTCCTTGTCCCCGGTGGGGGGTTTGAAAACAAAGCTGTCAGCCCGAGCCCCTGCGCCGGCCTCTGCCTCCGCCGCGGCTCATTTGCGGCCCCGCTCGTGGCACGGCGTCGCTACTTCATTAGCTCCTTCCCTCTCCGTGCACCGGCGCGTCCCGCTTCAGCCTCGGCGGACCTCATTTTCCCGCCCAACCCGCCTGCCCTCCAAGCGTCCTGGGATACCGCCGGAGCGTGTTCATTTACATACCTCCATCCCGGTTTCCATTAAAGAAGCACCGATGGCGCCTCTCTGGGGCGGCGTCTCTTCCCGTTCCGGGCACCCCGGAGGGCGGCCGCGATGATGGATCTGTCCCTTGTAGTCAAAGGCGTCGGTGGTTCCGCTGATATTTTTAGGCTCTTTTATCATTTTCTCTGTCCAAAGTAGTCCCATACGTTGGATGGGAATAAAATTGAAACCATAAAAATTCTGTGAAGCCCTCCTCCAGCCGCTGATGGCTTTTGTCAAAAAAGGAATATTTTGGCCCCGATGAAGTCGAGTTTGAGGAACGAGGACGGAATTCCAAGGTCTGACATGCGCGCCTGTCATCGGTTTCTGTCCTTTCCAGTTGCAGCACGATGACGGATGCGGTGGCAGACGCCACATACTGATGAATCTCTGCTTTGATCTAGTCTGCTAGCGCCCCGAAATGCTAACCCGCCCCCCTCCGAGGTCGGCAAAACAGGATCCAACGGTTGGGTCTGGTTGCGAGCATCCTGACAACTGGAAGTAGCAGAATTAGGATGCTAATAATCAGCTAACCAGCACGGTGCCTTCCATTGCCGTGGAAACAGCCGACACTGACGGCAGCGCTTTTGCAAATGCTAGATTTAGCGTCGCAATTTTGATTTTCGGCCCCCAGCAGCTTGTTGGTATGGCAGAGGCGGCCGGCCGCCGCAGCCGCCATAAAGCGCCACATAAAAGTGTCAGCTGACGCCCGAAGTGTAAGCAGTGATGCGAGCGCGTGAATGATGCCGCGCGGCGGCTCTTGGCTCCACCCAGGAGGCCGCGGCGCAGCTTACTGTTGACATCACTCTGCCCCCTCTTTAAATGACACACTGCGGATAAAGAGGCGAGGAAAGTTTTATTGCCGTCACCCTGGCAACCCTCGAATCTCTGAATCTCGCTGCGCATTAAAAATTTATCCAGCAGGCTTTCTGGGCTGACAATAAAAGCTGAACCCGCACACAAACACACATAAACACTAAATCAGGGGGCCCCGTTTTCATCCAGGGTCTCCGTTCTCAGCTTGTTTATGTTGTTTAGTTTTTTCTGCGATACATTGTTAGCGTACCTCCCACCCCAGAAGGTCGGGCAGCCAAAAGTAGCTTCTACAAGTAAAGTTGAAGCTAAAGTTTTATTTCGCTAAAGGAAAAATTTTGCGTCATTAGATGCGACAACGTAGTATTGGTGGCTAAATTTAACTCTACTAGCTAGCTCACATGTGACGACCTTGTCTATGCCTTTGGCGTCTTAGTTTCCTCCTCTCACTGACCTCCCGCCTTTGCCGCTGACCGTTGCCGTGGGCGACCAGGTGGCTAATTGAGCACTCCGTCATGTCGCCAGCACAGTCGGCACAACTGGACTGGCTTGGGGGCGTTCACCAAAGGGTTTTCATCCTTCACCTCATGCTAGCTGAGAGAGTTTGTTGGCTAAACCGACATCCATTAGCAGAGTTTATTTTAGATGAGATTAGGAAGCGCAAGGTCACGGAATCTGTCCAGAGAAGATAAAATATCAGGATTTGATGGAAATTGGTGCCGGGATCCACAAGGGGATCCCATGATCCAGGTTTTTTTGAGTCACATGACGATGACTGATGGTAATTTGTACCTTTTCCCGACAGATTTCCCCAGAATGGACCCCAGGTCGGAGACCGCTTCCCGGTCCGACTTCTCCCTCTTCATGGACGGCTTCCTCTACATCTCCTCCAGGGAGGCCAAGACCACGCTGGACCGCCGCGGCAGAGACGGTGAGTCGCCGCTGCCGCATCCACCTCTGGTGGGGGTTCAAACGGCGCATCCGTCAGAGGTCCGATCCAGTTAAGGCTGGATCCATCACTGTCAGCTGTCCAAGCACCGAAGCCATCCACGGCTTCATCGTTCCATCGGGAACGCTTGTCAGGCAGGAATAGGCGCTCGGTGGATTTGGCGCTAAAATCAGGGTCAGGTTGAAGAAAAGAAGACTTTTGTGCGGCGCTCCGGAACTTCAGCCTCCTTTTGTGTCTGTCGCCGGTTTGGAAACTTTTAATCAGGCAGGTTTTTACGCTCCTCCACCGCTGCTCAACCTCCCGCCACAGCCGCCCAACAGCTGGAGGCTTCCCGGGGCCCGTGGGTAATTAGGAGAAGGAGCCAGCTTTGGATGTCACCCCTGGGGACGGGGGCTTTAGTGGGTGGGAGTGGAAGTGGGGGGGTGACAGCTTGCGGCTACCTGCCACTTCACTGAGCTGGATCTGTTGCCGGGGCCCAGACGAGGAGCTCGGCTTTCGTCACCGGTGGCCTGATGAAGGCGGGCGAGGGCTGGGGGAGGGTCCCTGGGTGGGGGAGGGGAGTGGGGGGAGCACCTGGCGGTGGTGGAACTAACAGGCGACGGTTTACCCCATTCAGATGCGCCTTTTACCCCACCAGTTCTCCAGCCGACGCTAACGTCTGCAGAAGCCTCGCTTTGCTAACGCGCCCGTCCCTTCAGGAACAGTCCCACCCCGGCCTCGTCCTTGCCGCTGCGGCGCCAACGTCCACCTGCAGGTTTCAAGGCGCGCCGTGCCTCTGCGTCTCCATGGAGACACATCTGCAGCGAGGCGAGCTCCTGGGCAGCAAACTTGGGTTTTCTCCTCTTATCAGAGGTGCTTCACAGCTAGAGGAGGTCGTGTTTAGCATGATGATGTCACATTCAAGCTTAAATTTAGCCCCTAAATTAGCCGTTAATAGCAGTGAGACCCGCTAAAATGTGTAATTGTGCTGAGCCGCTAGCTTTAATTTTATCCAGTGTGGACATAATCGTACCGATCGGAGCGCTTTAGCCTTCTCAGCGTGATTACAGAAGCAATTCTTGGTTTCGAATACCGCCGACGGCACAATGAACCGCTGCTCGGTGGGGTTAGCTACAGGTGTCCGCTTTATGGAGGTCCATTTTCAGCCCCTTTTGTGCAGCCGGCTAACAGCTCCCTTTCAGAGGCTCTTCAGATAAGTGCTCCTCTTATTTTGACCAATAAATAAGTTGTTATTGCGCATTTAATGGAAAGCTGTAGCCGCCTGCTCCTTTTGTGCGTTAATGGCACATTAACGACGGAGAGTTGGGTTTAAACCCCAGCGAAGAGGCCCCGTCTGACCTTTACAGGAGATGTTTATGACGTAGCTCCGACGCTAACGGTTTGACGGTCTGGCTGTTGTTAATAATTCATTGGTGGTATAATAACTGAATAAAACAGTCCTTGGCTGCACCTTTATGTTAGCATTAGCTTGGCTCCAGTGAAGTTTGACACCTCAATGAGATAAGGCGTCTCCTGGGGTGGGAAATGAGCGCTTAGGCTAGTTTGTGCTGTGCTAGCTAAACTCCGGAGCACTCAACAACTGGGCTGGGGTGGCGAGTAGCCGACTACAGCTTCCTGTTTCCAAACACTGATGGTTTCAGACCTTTTTTTCTCCCCCCGTCTTTTAGCGTATCTGTCCATCCCTTGCCGTAATGAAGCGCTGTAATTCCAGCACAGACGGATCATTCAGATCCCTCCAGTTTCTCCATTTCCATTTCCAGCCCCCTGACAAGCTGTCGGGCAGATGTCTTCATCGCAGATATTTTAGTCTGATGCGGAGATGGGCAGAAGATGGGCGGAGGAAGCGGGGAGGGTGGGGGAGAGGGGCGGTGCGGAGGAGGGGGAGGCCGCTCCGGTGGGAAGGGTGCGCACGCCGGCGTCTGCCAATAAAGTTGAGGCTAAACAAGACGGAGGTGGATGTGGGGAGAAATCAAACTGCGGAGACGGCGAGACTGGCTCCGGCACCGCGGCGCCGCGGGTCAAACGGACCGGCTCGCGCCGCCCAAGAGCAGGTGGGAAACAAGGAGGAGGCGTTCCAGGTGTCTGAAGGCAAATTCTCTGCCGCTAGCGCTCTCGGCGTGCCAGCTAATTGGCCCAGTTTAGCTTTCGGAGGCAGGCGGCGCGCGTTAGCCGTCTCCGGAGGCTGGTGGCGGAGTCCCGCGGGGGGAACAGCTGGCGACGGACGCAGCTGCCTGATTGTCAATCACACGCTATTGTTGCCCCCATTGTGCTGCCGCTTTTGTAGGAGCTGGCGCCGCCTCGCCCGCCGAGGAGACGCCGAAGCACAAACAAAAGAGGACGGATGCAGATTCCTGGAGGAGGTCTCCTCTCCCAATCCCGACTTCACATTCCTTCGTCACCTCTGGACTTCTCCGTGTCCTCCGCCCCTGCCGCTCCTTTTTTGAATAATTGGGAAAATGACGGTCCGAGCGGCGAGCACAGCTGCGCGTGTGCACGTGCCGGACCCAGGGTCCCGCAGCAATTTGCTTCTCGAAGCCACGCCGGGATTTTTAGGGTCCGTCTCTTCGGAACCGAGGAAGAAATTAAAGCCGTTTCGACTCGTACAGATGAATTCGTCCGTCCGAGGAGAGGATTCGGCATGTGCCAACACCAAAATGAGATCTATTAATACTCCTGACGCATTTGGACATTGGAGTCACCTCATTAATGCGTTCCGACTTGGGCACCTTCGGGATTCGCTCGTCCTTGACCGGAGTTTCCGCATCTGCCTGACTGATGAACCCTGAAAAATGATTCTCTCACGACTGAGTGAAACTTGATTTTTGGTGTAAAATCAAAAGCGGTTGGAGCCTCGACTAAGTGAATGCACTAATACGCCGCGACCTTGTCAGGCTAGAGGCCAAAAAACTTCCACCGCAGCCGGATTCGCTCTGGAATGTTCCTTTTAAAGAAAACGGTGTTTTTCAGAGTCCCGAGCTCTGGTTGAGCATCTGCGGCTAATTTATTAGCCCGGTCTGGCTAAAAGCTGAAGTCAACAGTCAGTCAACTACTAAAAATCGAACCTTGAATATCTTTGATGTCTGATATCAAAGCTAACAACGTCAAAGCAGATGTTCTGAGGTCAAGCGCGCCTCTTCCGGAGACCATTAGGAGAGAATCCGCCATTGTGCCGGTGGAAGGTTTTCAGTTTCTCTCCCTTTGTTCGACGACAGAGCGAAGAGGAGACACAAACGCGCCAAAGTCTCGCGGCGAACAAAACTAGTCGGCGGCGAGAGAGTGACAGACGTGGCATTTTCTGCAGAACTCTGCAATCCGGCTGCACAGTCGCGACGGAAGTGGAGAGAGAGCGTTAGAGCCTGTCAGGGAAAAACCGGATTGGTAATTACTTTAAATACCAGAGTTGGTCACAGTCCCTCGCTCTGCTGCAGACACACACACACACACACACACACACACACACACACACACACACACATAGATTTAGATGGAGATGATGATTCTTCAGCTGCTGAAGCAAAGTGGGGTCAGAGGAACTGCATTTTTAGAGGCGCTAACAAAAATGCATCTTTGTCTCTCGCTCTCTCTCTCTCTCTTCCTTTCTCTCTCGCTTCTCCAAGTTCACAGTTGCTTGTACTGGAACTATCTGTTCCTATGGAGATGTCACACGCGGGAACGTACAGTTAGCATATTCATGAGACGAACGCAGCCATATTCCGGAGTGACGAAGGCTGCCGGAATTTTAGAAGAATAAAAAAACGTTGTGTTTTCTGTGGAGTCGATCCTGAATTCCTCCGTCCAAGCGTTCCAGGCTTCTTGAACCTCCTGTCCTCTGCGGAGCGTTGTAAACCATGGTGCTGATCCTCCTCTGGAAGCTTCGTTGGTGTTTTTTTTCCCCACCTTTTTGTTAAACACCTGCGCTGGTAGAACCTTCCGCTCCTCTTCCCGTTGGCATGTTTTAACCCTTGATGGCACACTCCCACACGGAACACTGCAAAATGAGGCACATTTGGAGGCTAACGGCTGTATTTTATACAAACTTACAAATGATTTATCCCGAAACGCCGTCTTTGCGCGTAGAGCTATTAGCTGCTCTCAAGAGCTGGAGTGGTGCTAATTGCTTAGGAACCAATCACAAGCTCTAATTTCTTTCTCTCACTCCAGCAACAAGAGGCAATTTGTTGGGTTTTATCAGGACGCGTGTGCGGTATTAATCCAAAACAGGCGCCGTAAATAATTGAGGGTTGTATGCGCATAAACAAAAGCAGCGTGAGTTTTAATTAGCATCAGAATATTTAAACTATAATAGGTCCTTTAAGGAAGTGAAAATTCCCTGAAAATCGATTTGATTTGACGGAAAATAAGTGCGGTGAAGCGATCGCGCCGGTTAGCTTTGGTTACAGTTAGCAATTCAAACTGATTTATTTTCTCCTTTTCCAGACATGACTCGTCGCTGGTGCACTCTGGAGGGAGGTTTCCTGAGTTACTATGACAGCGAACGGAGCCCGGCGGCCATCGGCAGGGTGGACGTCGGCGAGGTGGTTAGCCTAGCCGTTAACAACACTGAGACCATGACTGGAGCTGGGTAGGAAACACAGACGCGTGTCCTTGCCTTTGTTCAGCGCTCCAGGCTGCTCAGACACGTGCGTGAACAGACTTCTTAGCTAATCTCCCCGTCTTGTCATATGGCTCATTAGCATAATCTTAACTTGAGCGTCGTTCAGTTCATCTGAAACCCGTCGGGGCTTCACCAGCTCTATATTTCAGTTTTGTTGGAGCCTCTCCCACAAACATTTCCTCTGAAGTTTTAAAGAAACGGCTGCCTGGATCTGTCTGTTAGCGAGCTAGCGCAGTCCTGCTTCTTCATAACGGCAGCAGATGTTCTCAAGCGAGGACGCCATGCTTATTCGCCAGCATAATTCATGCGGCTATTAGCCACACATCTGGCTAGCGCATCCCACGCCCTTGCTGAGAGGGTTAAAGCGAGTTCAGGTGCCGGTTTTAACTTAGCTTTGGCCCCCAAGAAGCTGTGATTCCGGGTCAACGCTTGATAACGACTGCGTGCTTGAGCGGATCCGACTTTGCCAAACTCCCACTTGCTCGCATGCGTCCCAGTATTCCCAGCATGCTGCTGCAGGGTCGGCGTCACCTCTCCGCAGCTCATGAATATTAACGTATGCAGATGACACGCTCCCGTCAGCCGGCCTATCGCGCCGCCGCAGGACACCGCAGGAGTCGCCTCCATTAAACACAGCAACCAGGTAATTTCAGCGTGGCAGAGGACACGGAGAATCACAGCGCAGCCGGCGCCACGCGCGTCCCAGAGGAAGGGAAGCCGAGGGAGCGCGTGGGCCGTCCACAAGTTCAGCCTTTCCTCCCGTTGACACTGAACTTAAAAGAACTTTTGCACCGTTTCCCACTGCCTCTCCGGTTAGCAAGCCCACGAAACTTTGCAGAGACACCAACCACTAACAGTTGCGGACCGGTCCGGTCCGGTCGATAACCGCCCGTCCCTCCGGGACGCTCGGAATGGCGCCGCTCATCCCCCATCCCCCGTCTCCTTTACGATGCCATTTGGCTGGCGAATCCCCCTCTGGGACGCCCCCCCCTCCGCTAACAAGCTCCCTCGCATCTTCCCCACGAGGAGGAGGAGGAGGAGGAGGAGGAATGGAAAGGTCACCAGGGGCTGCGCAAACACACGTGTCTCACCGGTTACTGGGAGACGCACTGGGACCCCCACCCGGCCGACCCGCCGCTGTAGCACTTAGAGGTACCAGTTCAAACCATTAAGATAGCGATACGCTAACCCCAGTGAGAGGAGGAGGAGAAAGAGCAAGAAAGATTAATAGCCGCTTTTTTGCCTCCGACAGCTGCGGTTTCACCTACACGTGTGTGACGCGCTCGAGCAGTCCGGCGCTCCAATTCTCACAGCGGGAAATGGAAATGCAACATTGAAAAAGCTAGCACCAACTTCAACCTATCAAAGAACCTTAATTTATGTTATTAGCCATTAGCTTCCTAGACTAGCAGAATGGATGAAATAGACTGGTTGCTAAGGCGATGTGTCTTTTTTAATATGTTTTTTCAGTGGGATGTGTGAAAAATGAAAGAATAATTAGATACTGTCTCGGAACCGGCATCTGCTAGCTAACATATGTTTGTCCTGGTGGGATTTTTCAGGTTAATTTCCGGGTCGATTTCTGTTTTTCTCCTGGCAGGGTCGTGTTTACCATCGAGCTGTACCTGCAGACGGAGCGGGTGCTGACTGTCGGAGCAGAAACGCAGGAAACGCAGCACGACTGGTTCCAGGCGCTGACAAAGGTGGTCCGCGCACACACACACACACACACACACACACACACACACACACGCACACACACACGCACGCACGCACGCACGCAGAAGTTTGTTTACTACTGCAGCTTAGCAGTAGCGGCTGTGCGAGCGAGCGCATCCATCCACTGCTTTCATCCCCCCTCCGCCGCCGCTCAGGTTGTTTGTTTCATCTCTTTATTCCGGACCACAGTTGGCGCCGGCGGAACCGCATCGGTCCGTCCTCGCCGCGGGCCGTCCACTCCTCCCTGGCAGGGGAGGCCTCCTCCCGGCCTGTTTAGCGTCGCATTTAGGCGTGATGCGGCCGTGGGGGTGAAACGGTCTTTTCTCTTTGTGACCCGCAGCGCTTCGTCCCGCCGACGGTGGAGGCGCTGGTGCGCAGGGGCAGCGAGCTGATTGGCCGGCTGCACTACAAAGAAGGTCACGACCTTTACCACTGGAGACCCGGCTGGTTCATGCTGGCAGGCTCGGCTCTGCACTTCAGCCCGGGGGAGCGCCGCGGCGAGGAGGAGGTCCTTCGCCTCAAGCGTCTGCAGGAGCTCAGTAAAAACCGTTGCTCTTCCGATGTTCTGCGACACATTCGCCTTTGGAATCTGTTGTTTGTTTGATAAACGGCGGCTACAGAACGCAATTAGACAATCTGTTTTGGCCGTTGCAGCAAACCTATTAATTTCACAGTAGGCAAAATTGCGGTTAGCGTAATTAGCAGTCCGTGGGTGGGTCTGAGAACGCAGTTCTAAATTCATATCTGACATTATTTTAGTATAATTCAGTCTTTAAAGCAAAATAAGAATCTAATTACAGGGGGAAAAAAAACAGTGAAGGCCTTCTGTGTGAGAGCCTGTTAGCTTGTTTGCTGCACTGCGTTTAACTACCAGGCCATTGTGAGGCTAAGCGCGCTGTTATGATGTGTTTTTATGTAATTTACAGTCATTTCTGATGAAAAGTGACACCAAAAAGACGTATTTCACACCCGATGCTAGCACCTACCCCAGCTTGTCTAGCCAAGATCTGTTGCTAGTGCTAACGGTGCACTTTTATCAGGTGACACTGAGCGAGAGATAAGTGAATTTTACGGATCGTAACTGGCGGTGCCCAGTTAATTAAAGTCTTGCAATTTTATATACATGAAATACAAGCAGCTAATCTGTTTGGGGCTGATCTGGGCCCGGCGTGGGTGTGTCTGTCCGGAAAAGCTTTGCATCATCTCAGCCGTGCCGGATGACAACCTGGCGGCGTCGGTCGTTAGCCGGTCACATCGCGCGAACCAATCCAAAGGCAAACGGGACTTTAGCGATGGTCGTTGTTTGGGTTACGGAGGGAGAGCTCCGCTCGTTTAAACATTAAAATCAGGGATAGGGACGGCGGCCGAGCATATTTATGAGCGGAATCTGCTTGTCCAGACCGAGGCCCATTTAAATTTCATGATCGCTGCTCACAGCCGCCGTGTTCAAAGAGGGAACAGTTGGTGATTAATGTTCGCTTTGAAGTTAACTCCATACCGAGTCATTCTCCATTTCTAATAGGTCCTGTGATAGCCTGCAGCTGTGAGCTACTTGGAAAAAAACCCCCCAAAAATCCTGGCATTCGGCGTGTTAGAGGGCTCCCACCCGTCCCTGCTGGGAGTGTTACTGGGAGTGGTACTCAGTTCTGCCAGCAGGGGGCGTCTGAATTAAAAAGACCTTTTTGCTTTGATCCATTTTCATCCGGTTCCCCTCCTGAAGTTTCCTCGCCGAACCTCCAAACCGGTTCCAAGGACGCTCCTGGCGCGATATGCCATTGCCCAAGTTGCATCTGTGGACGTCGTTGCCACAGAAACGTCACAAACTGCCTGGTTTTCCAGAAGCAACATCAAAAGCCAACAATTAAAGAGAAGACAAAAACGCAAATTTGGTTTCCTATCACGCAAACATATTAGTAAAAAGTTTCCCAGCGAGCCTGGAGCGGATTAAAGAGGATTCCTGCGCGTCGGTTCAAAGGCGGGCCACAAGTGTTTGGCGTTTTTACCTGATAACGACGCTAATAAACCCCTCTTAAGTCGACATCAATCTGCAAAGTTCTCCGCTTTTGTCTGGTTGTTTGGAAACAAATGAAACGCGCGCCAAAGAAAACCTGCCAAAGAAAGTAGAAAGCAAACGGCGTCTTCTGAGAGACATGCCGATTAATTGGTTTTTTGTTGTTCAGCCCAACGAACAAAGGCGAAAAGAATGGAGCGTTAGCCAAAAAAAAAAGTCCAACTGATGTAGTTTTATACCAACTCCATTTATATTATCACCAGTCGGATCCCTGGTGTCCAAGATAATCTGCGCTGGACCGCCACCAGCTACAGCTGTAGCTCCAGCTAATACTGGCAGCTACCTATCCCACCACGCTCTTCCCCTCGGCTAGCGACCACGTCCGATAGCCGCGGTTATCGTCGTAGAGACGCTGGTTTAAGGTTCTGGGTGGGTTTTATGGTTCTCTTCCTCCCCCCAGAAGATTAGCGTCAGCAACCAGAATTTTTAATCGTTTAGCACGAAGATTTCAAACAGAGGTGAACAGATTGTGTCTTTTGTTGAGTTAAAGAACAGGAACCCTTTTTTCCGAGACCTCTCTTGATAATTGGCTCTTTCAAATTATCGCCAAATCGCAGCAACTCCGCTAACAGTGGAATAAAAAAATGACAACCGTCCTGAGGTCGATGTGAAATGTCTTATCTGGCTTCTGGAAAATAAAAAAAAGGCGAATGTTTATTTTTTCCTTTTCTTTCGGGCTGACAAACCGTTCCTGTAACTCTGCGATAAATATTTTAACCTTCCAGACGTGTTTTTTCCTATTAGCGCCGCAGCTCTCAAACACCGTTTACAGATTTGTTTTCTTTGCTTTTATGCATTATTTGAGCAGAGACAGCGCGATAACGGAGCGCTGTTGTTGCTAGGAGACGTGTGACTCAACATGCAAGCTGGTGTATATTTTTAGCACTTTTCTGTGTGTGTGTGTGTGTGTGTGTGTGTGCACGCATGTGTGTTTTATCTTCATCAGAGATTGTTTGAATCTACAGATTTTAAGAAATTATCCCCCAGCTTTTGAGTCTCTTCCGTCTAAAAGGAATGCTAATACCTATTGTGCGTTTACCTGTTTTGAGGATCTTCCTCCTCCAGTTCTCCCTTTTCCTAAGCCTCCTTGTGCCTCTTCCTCCTCCAGCCGTCTCCACACACACCGAGGGTGAGGAGAAGATCCAGGTCCTGCTGATGGTGGAGGGCAGAAGGTACGATTTCTACGTCCTTGGCGTGAAGGTGCAGCTTTAAACTCCCCCAAAAGCCTCTTTGAAGACCTGTTTACACCATTAACAGCTTTTTGTTAGCTTGTTTTGGATCAAACCTCCTGGGGAACCGGCGTTGCTTTCATCTTGGCGGTCGGTTAATGACTCCGCTCCGCTTTTCTTTTTTCAAATAAATCAACCTTTGTTCTCCGGGCGCGCGCACCAACTTCAGAACGCTCTACGTCCACGGCTACACCGCCACCGACTTCTCCCTGTGGCACGCCGCCATCCTGTCGGCCGCCGGCACGGACAGCAAGGCCCTGGGCGACCAGCAGCTGAGCAGGAACGGCGTGCCCATCGTCGTGGACAGCTGCGTGGCCTTCGTCACGCAGTACGGTGAGCAGCCGGCGGGGACGGCGCCCCCCTGGAGGTGTGTGTGACCGCAGCTCTCCCCGACCAGGCCTGTGCCAGGAGGGGGTCTACCAGAGGCAGGGGGACCCCGAGCGGGCCGCCCAGCTCCTGGAGGAGTTCGCCAGGGATGCCCGCAACGTGAAGCTGAGGGAGAAGGAGCAGCGCCTGGAGGAGGTGACGGACACGCTGAAGGACTTCCTGTCCCAGGCGGAGGACGCGCTCCTGGCCAAGGAGCTCTACCCCTACTGGGTGTCGGCTCTGGGTACCAAACGCAGGTTTTATTTAGCCAAAGTTGGGGCCTTTGTGGCTGTGAAGATGATGAATTTCTCTGGACAGACGAGAAGACCGAGAGCCAGAGGGTGAAGAAATACTCCACCTTTATCCAGAGTTTGCCCAAAGTCAACAGGACGACCCTGGAGACTCTGCTGCAGCACCTGTACAGGTGTGCTGCTCACACACGCCAGCGCTCGGTCCTCCCCTCCTAACCCCTCCTCCTCCTCCTCGTCTCCCAGGATCCACCAGTGCTCCCACCTGAACCAGATGCCGAGCGAGAAGCTGGCCGCCGTCTTCTCGCCGTGCCTGTTCCAGACTCAGGGCCAGACGCCGCAGGAGACCGCCGTCGTCAACGACCTCATCAGGAACTACGTGGCGCTCTTCAGCGTGGGTTAAAAGCCTTCAATTCCCCTCGTTAGCATAGCGTGCTAGACTTCACGGATGTGCAATTGTTTGTATTTGACCTTTGACCCCTCCCCCTGACGACCTGTTTCCCCCCCGCAGGTGGATGAGGAGCGGGTGCAGCAGATGGAGAGAGAAAACGGCTTCATCACACGCTGGAACGACAAGAAGGACGCCACGGTAGGCTGGGGTGGAAACCCCATCTCCCCCCGTCCCTGCATGCTAATATGTTAGCATACAGCTATAAATAAAACGCCTTTTCCTGTTCCAGGGGCGATCAAAGCGAGGCTCCGACTGACGCCGATGCAATTAAAAACGTTGAACTTTAAATTCAAGACAATTGCTGCTAAAAACTGGCGCCTTTCAGATAAAAACGGCATCTGTGAGGAGCGCGAATCAAAGCCCGTTTCCTCTTTGTTCTGCCGTCAGCTGTGAAACCAAACCTCTGTTCTGAAGACTGTCTTCCTCCTACTGTAATGTCAGCCCGCCGCGCCTCCTCGCCGTGGCATTTTCCCAATTGCGGCCTGTGCTCCGCCGGCGCCGATGACTGTAATTTGTGTGTCATTGGAGTCAGAAGTGGACTCTTCCCCCAAATCACCAGATAGCTCCTCCAGATCAAGCCGCTAATGGACCCGAGTTCACCTGAGCGCCAAAAGCAGCTGTAATTTTCGGAAATAAAAGCTTGTTTTTTTCCAGCTTTGTTCGCGTTTGGCGGCTGATTTCCTCCGAGTGCTCGCCGCCTTTTTTTCTCGCTCTTTTGTGCTGCTGCCTGTTGTTTTCGTCCAGGGCGTTGCGGTCTTTGCTCGTTCCGACTCGTTCTCCCACCAATGCTGATGAAGTTGAACCTGACCCACATTCGCTCCTTATTTATCCTAATTTATTTTCGGGCATTTGAGCCGTTTACCAGCGTCTCTGACGACGACGCGAAGACATTAGGAATCCCGCCGTGACCGTCGCTGCTAAAATCGTTTGCGGGTGTCAAACTCGATCGGAACCCGTTGTGGGCTCCAGCCCTCCGCCCCTTTCCCTTGCTCCCTGGTTGAGATCCATTCGGCGCCGGGCTCTGACTTTCCACGGAAAGGCAATTACGGTGGCGGCGTTGTTTAGGTAATTCCTGATCTCTGTCTGACGCTTTGCTGTCTTCTTTTTGTCTTTCCCTCCCCAGTTCTCCCCCGCTGGGGACCTGATCTTTGCGGTGTACCTGGAAAAGAGAGAGCCGGAGAACTGCTGTTTAATCAAGGTAGCGCACGCGTGTGTGTGTTTGTGTGTGGGTGTGTGAGAGACACCAGTCTGTCCAGTAAATCCCACCTCCCCCAGCCTGCGAGCCGTGACCTCTGACCCCCCCCCACTCTCCCGCCGGCCGTAGGTGTCCCCCAGCATGAGCTCGGCGGAGCTGGTGGAAACGGCGCTGAGCACCAAGAACATGACCTTTGACCGGGACGACTCCTGGACCACCTTCGAGGTCATCGAGAACGGAGAGCTAGGTGCTGGGAGGCGGGTCCATCCGGTTTCTTTTATGTTATTGATTCCCTACAAGATCACAAACCGTCACTTCTTCTATCCTGATAAAGATGCAACGAAACCGTTTTTGGAGGTTTCATTCAAAGCTGCAGTAACCTACACCACCACTAGGTGGAGGTTTGTGACAGCTAAAAGGCTAATGTCATTTGGCATTATTGCTTTGATCTTTACACCGAGACGCTAACGTTTCTGTGTTCTGGTTTTGATCCGACGTTCAGACCAGTGGATCCATACCAGGATTGGTCTCAAACTGCTTAAGCTAACGCTCAAGAAAGGGCCCTGTGCTAAATCGTGCCTTAGCATCTATTTGAATACATTAAACACATTTTCTTTCAATCAAAACGAGGAGAATATTCTTTCTTCTTGTTAGAGGGGAAAAAAATCCCTAATTAAGATGATTTACTACTTTTGCTCTATCTATTACACGTCTGTCTGTGCAGGAGGATCCTCTGAGGCGGTGTGATTAGCGCTTTTACACGCTGCAACATGGCATAAATCCTTGTTTTATTGGACGGGCTGCTCTTCCAAATGTCCCCTGAACCGCACGCAGCCAGTTAGCGCTGCAACCGCACCGGCTCTTTCTCTCACGTAGACGTCACCTTTAAGCCGGACGCCGGGCGCCGCGGCCCCTACGCGCCATTGACCCCGGACGCGGAACGCGCGGAGAAATTAGCCGAGCCTCATCAGGCCGCTGATATGCGCATGAATTAATCATCCTCCCGTCATATGTCAAAAATTAGCGCCGTCTTCCTCGCGCCGTCAACCCGGGGAGCCGACCCACCTCATCAGGCATTCTCATGCACCGGTGGCGCCCGCCGCCTCTCAAGGGCCGCATTTGATGGCGTGCGCGAGCGAGCGGCGGGGGAAGTCAAAGTTGAGCTTTGTTGTCAGAGTTGCTGAGCTGGCGCCCCTCCCCTTTCATCAGTTCACTGAGGGTTTACGCTAGCTCCCGCGTTTGTTTTTCCTCCCACAAAGTTCCAGAGGACGCCACGTCCTCCTAAAAGCGGAGCCGCGCTGAATACTGAGCGCCTCTGCTAGCGCTCCTGCATATTTCCAACAGAAGGACAATATGTGTGAGGAAGAGTAAACAGTCGGGAAAGTCCGGAGGCGGCGGCGTGACAGGTTTCGCTCATAAAAGCGTAACGGCAGGAGGCGAAGGTGCATTAATTAGCCATTTTGGAAGCTAGCTACAGATAAACACGGTTATCCAGCACAATGGGCAGAGAAGAGGGAGCTAATATTTGTTGGGGAATGAGGAGCTAATTCCACGGTCCCGGTCTGGAGAGATTCCGAGAAGGAGATAAGCCCTCGGTCATGAATAACTTATGCCCCGGCGCCTCCTTTCACCTCCGATGGTTGGGAAGCTGGTGAGGACACAGAGGCCGGCGCGACGCCAGTGATCCGCCGCCTTCCTCTGCTCCACGCCGCGTACTCTGCTCACCAATTAGCACCAGATAATACTTGTGTTTTGCACTCGGGTGTGTTTTTGTAATCAGTTTCTGATTTGCTGGAGATAATTTCGGGAGAAAAACATGGTTTCATTGTCGGGTTTTTGTGAATTAGTCGCAGGTTTTCTGTTGCCGCGGCAACGTCACATTCTCCTGTCCTCTTGCAGAGCGACCGCTCCACCACAGCGAGAAGATCCTGGAGCAGGTTCTGGAGTGGACACGCCTGGACAGCCCCGGCTCGGCTTTTCTGGTGCTGAAGAAGTTCCCGCTGGAGGAGAAAACGGGTACACAAGCATCCACGGCGCCGCAGCGATCCCATCAAAGCTTTCCTTTGGAGTTTTTCTCCTGTAACAGCTAGAATGATGTTCCAGTACTGCAGCTCTTGGCACATAAAGAAGCTAGCTAGCATGCTAAAAACCCTTTTGAAATTTCCAGTGTGTTCATAACGAACGAGCGAGACCTCGCTCCTGAATCAAAGATCTCCTGCCGTCTGTGTTTGCGTTAGCGTGCGACCTGAAGCGCTCCACCAAAAGCGACTGTCTGAAGTTCAGCGACGGCTCCTCCAAACTGCTGTCGGGACACAAGTTCCAGGACAAATACGTGGCCCTGTTTGCCGAGAAGCTGCTGCTCTACCGCGACATCAAAGTAAGCCTTCTCCTGCTAAACGGACCCGCGGCTACGTTAGCATGCAAACGCGGGGGGGTACGGGTGACTGAGGGGGGACTCGGCTCTGCTGCCGTCTCCTGGTTTTGATGGTGGAGACGGCAGCAGAGGTAGCTGCAGGGGCCCCTCCTCGGGGGGCCTTTTTCTCTGCGCGGCCCTGCAGAAACGGCAAGTTTATCTAAGCGGCGGCGGCGGTCGACACGCGGCTGAAACACGTGCGCGCCCTTTTCTAAATACCAGCTTGTGCAAGACTGGATAATTACAGCCTAAACGCCGTTCCAGCGATGGGAATCCGCGTTCTCCCTCCGCTAGGTTATTATCGCTCCGTGGAGGTGGGTAGCTCCCTGCCGCCTTTGATCTCCACTCTTTGGGTGCTTTGAAGCTAGATTTTGAAGGCATGTCTTGTCTGTCCGTTGCAGAGTGTGAAGGCGGAGAAAGCCATCCACCTGGCTTCTGTCAGATGTTACCTGGGCCTGAGGAGGAAACTCAAACCTCCCACCAGGTACGACCACCGAGCCGGAATTCAACGCGTCTCAACCCAAACAAAAGGCCGGATTTGGCCGCGGCTGCTCCGTTTCAACCGTCCGCTGAAGCTTCAGCGGCTCCTGGGGGGTCACAGCCAGGGCCTCTGCCGCCTCCAGTCCAAATGAGCCAAGAATAATCCCTCCTAATTTTCCGCGTGTTGGAATTCCAGGGAGCGGGGAAGCGTGACCGACCAGCCGGGCCGGCCCTCGTCGGCTCTTTATGGCGTCGCGGTCGAGTTTGCAGGGAGGGAACGCGACGGACTGAGGAGAGGAATGAGGAGAGGGTGGAGGAAGCTCGTTAGGAGGAGGGTCCTCAGCATCTGGCTATTAGCTTAGCTGCTGCGGCTAATAGCGTAGCTGCTGCTCTGTCCACTTGGGCTAAGAGTTTAAAAAGGTGGCTTCCAAACATTCCCGACATTAGTCTCACGGATGCTAACGTTTAGCACCCTGAGTTTGAAGCCCTGTCTCCACTTTAATGAGGAAGGTTCTGACCCGCAGCTTTCATGTCTCTGCTTTGATTCGTCACTTCTCCGTGAAGATGAGCTTAATCCAGAGTTTCAAACACAGTGGGTGCCACGCGTGTGCTAATATGCTAATTCCATGGTCATCAAAGAATTAATGTGTTGCTGTGATGTCTGCTCTAAAAGGTTTGTCAAAGAAATCTGGATAGACATCAAAGTCATCTGTTTGTGCATCAAAGCAAAAGCTAATCAGAAAGGTGATCTTTTAGAAACGTTCTTCCTGTTGCTAGTGAACAGCTTGTTGGGTTAAAGTGACGCTAACAATCATCAATTTTTATTTTACTGCCAAACTAATGTTTAAAAATCTGGACTCGACAAGCGCAGCGCTGCGAAACTTGCAGTCGGTGTGTGTGTGTGTCAACGGCGCGCTCGTGACCGCCGTCTTGCACTCGAGCGGCGGCTAGCAGAAGTTTGTCAGGCTGCGGCTCTCTGACCTCTGTCCTTGTCTTCTGACAGCTGGGGCTTCACCGTCTGCACCGACAAACAACAGTGGTGAGTGTTCTCCTCTTTGTCTCCAGGAGCCCAACCATCGCAACGTGAAGCAGCAGATGACTGCTAGCGCATTTCAAGTGTGCTACTGGTGATGACAGAAGCCTCAGAAATGGTCTTTTGCTGCGCTGTGTAAATCTCAGCTGTCCCTGTGGCGCTGGCTCACATTAACAGCTAATGTTAGCATGAGTCAGCGCTGAAACCTGCAAAATCTGCCTCGAACACAACGCAGAGTTCCTCAGAAGTAGCTCCAAATATCAGGAACTGACATTTACTCGCTAAACAAATGCATTGTAGGCTTTTTCTCCCTGTATTTACATTTCCTGGTAGCGTCCCACATGCTAATTTAGAGTGTTAGCATTGCCCCCCTTTTTTGGAAAAGTATTTTTCAACCTGTTGATAGAAGCTGAAATGAAAAATATGAAATGACACTTTCACGCCCTCGCGTTAGAGAAACTGCAGAACGCGGCGGTCTCCGACAGCCGGCCCGCCTTTGGTCTCTTTAGAGCGTTGGCGAGCACCGCTGCATGGCTCGCCACGTCCAATCGGGCGACGCCGGCGCCACGGTAACGAGGCGGAACCGTCCGAGTGACTGATCTCTCCCTCCTCAGGCACTTTTGCTGCGAGAGCAGGGAGGCGCAGGTCGGCTGGGTGGCGGACATCATCAGGATGAAGGTAAGCCCGGCATTAGTGTGCACGTGCGTGCGCACGCTGGGGGTGGGAGCAATTTCTCCTCGCTCGACCTGACACCGTCCAGCCCTGCCCCGCCTCCGCCACGCCCGGAGTGGAGCGTTTCTCCCATCGATAGCGTGCCGCGCTTCTTTCTCGTCACGCTTCCCGTGGATGCGTGGCCGGCGGAGCGCGTACAGACGGAGGAATGTAAAGTTTTCCAGGTCACTCGGCGCCAACGTAAATCATATTTGGTGGAAAAGCTGCGAGAATGAGGCCAAGGCGACCATAACAATCACATTGTGGCGCTTAGCCCCGAGACACGGCTAAGTGCTGCTGCTGTCAGTCGCTGACGCAGCAAATGCGACATAAATAATGCACGCTAACGCTAACAGACGGTGGAGCCTGGAATGTGCGAGACCCCCAGGTTACTGTTCACCCCACTTCTGGCTCCTCCAGTTAGCCGCGGTGCTCCCTCATCCCGTTAGCCGCCGCGCGCTGAATGCTGAGATATCCAGACGCTGATTGAGATTTGGTATCGCTGTTCTTGTTCTCTCAGCACATTTCCCATCCGCTTTGGGAGCCCGTCTGCGCCGCGTGGCTGTTCATCACAGGTGCTCACCGGTAAAGCCTTTTAGCGCCGCGCCTGGGCCGAGCTGGCGTAAAGGCCAACGCTGTCAGCAGACAATTGATCCGGAGTGGGGGGGGGGTGTTTATTTCAGACTTTCTTCTGTTCTTTAGCGGAAGCTCGGATAAACCCGTCCCGGTTTGGAGGCGGCTGAAAATATCAGGATTTCTGCCCCCAAATCTGCTAAATATGAGGATTGCCAGCTGCTAGCGCCGGAGCTCGTGGGAAGGACATGGGTTTTTTTGTTTTGGAAGGGCAGAGAATGAAGTGATGTGAGAAGGAAGACAAAGCCCTTCTCACCTGTTAGCTAGGCCTGTGCGCTGAGAGTTTCCATAGCAACTGCTGATGGAGGGCCTCATTTTGAAGCGAGGTGGGATGGGTGGCGGCGGCGAGGGGCAGGTGGGCGGGTAACGGTGTAAAGGTGCAAGGACGGGGCACGGCAGTAATGAAACGAGGTTTTGTTAAAGTAGAGACGCTAGCGGAGGTCCGCCGGGTCACGCTAACATGAAAGGAGACATTGTTAGAGAAGTTTAGCTGGAGATCAAAGCGCGGTCAGGTAGCAACACGCCGCCCGCCGTCAGGAACAGTCTCAGGGAGGAACGCAGGTCCGCTGAGTCACGTCTCCACTTTGTGCCTCCAGTTTGGCTCTGACCTCTGCTCCAAGGTCGGGACCGCCAAGAAAGGCCAGGAGAAACCCACCAGAGGGGGCGCCACCAGCAAGGGTCAGGTGGAGGCCGACAGGAGGCCTTCCGTGGACATGGAGAAGGCCCGCCTCGCCGTGTACGCCGCCGCCCAGCAGAGGCCGAACCTGGCCGAGCCTTCGCCCAGGGCCCTGGAAGTCCCGCTCCGGCCCCCCTCCGCGGACCCCTGTCAGCCCCGGCTCTCCTCCCAGTCCCCCTCCAGGCGCCGCAACCCTCCGCCGCTCCCCCCGGCGGGCGTCTCCAAAGCCCTCCACAGGAGGCCGGCCCTGAGCAGCGGCGGCTTCCTGCCGCCCAACCTGATGAACGAGCTCAACTCTGTGCTGACCAAGAGCGGCCGCAGCACCGCGGCGAGGTCGCCCGAGGAAGAGGAGGAGAGGAGGCCGCTCCAGTGAGGCCACGCTGACAGAAGGGACGGGTCTCCCCGCCCCCCGCCGGGTCCCGCAGACACCCCCTAACCCCCCAAACAACCACAGTACAAGAGACGCTGTAAATATCCGTCTGTACCTGTTTTTACAAAGACTTTTCCTCTATTTCTCCACCTTTTTCTGGGCGTTGCCACCAGACTGCTGTACAGCCGACCAATAAAAGTTTGTCTTTGACGCGGTTGCACCTTCACAGTGACTTGGTTTTTGTTGCAAGGTTTTTGAGTGTTTTGAAAGGTGTCGTCGGCATACGGTGTGAGCGGAAGGTTTGGATCAGGATTCTGTCAGAAATTCCTGCTGAACGTTGCCATGGGAACATCATTGGTGCTCCGGATGTTTCATGTTACATTTTGCTAGTTTTGCCATTTTGAGTGGATCATTTTGAACCATTAGCACATTAGCATGTCGTGGAAACTTGCTAATCTCAGTCACCCTGTGTAACAGTTGCCCTTTCTGCCTCTGGTTTTCCAGGATAACTGTTTTTCTGTCCAAGGAGGCCGATTTTTTCTCTTGTTGTCCTGTGAAAAAGACTCAGAAAGAGGCCCTGTCTAATTTCAGTGTAATTAAATAACCGTTTTATTCATACCCTCCATCAAATTTTGCACTTTCTCAAGTGAAATGAAAGAATAAACCCTCTCAAGCCGCTCGCTCCTGCTGAATAATGCATGGCGGAGGGAGAAAACGCACACGTAGGCAACTGTCGCAGGTTCCGCCATGAAAAATTCATATTAACATTTTATTTTCATTACAGCTGCTCCGCCGGCTGCTCTGTCCTTTGTTTCACGTCCTCGTATTCTAATCAGAAAGCCGCCGCGTTTGTGGTCTGAGCGCTTCTCATTAGCGCTCCTTGCTATCGTCGTTGGGGAGCGGCGGTGGGGGCGAACGCCACCCACTCAGCCCTCAGGTTCCAGGTCTACTCCGCCGCCCGGCTCCGCTCTGACGTACGTGTTAACGGGACGTCTGAGCGGGGTTCGCCCCGTCACCGTGCTCGTCACCGCCTCTTTGTCTGCTTTCTTGCCTAAATGTGCTTTGACCTAACCTAGCCTCTGCCCAGAGCTAGCATGCGCATGTAGCCCCAGGACGTCCAGATCTTATTTCCCAATCCAACTATTTATGCTACATTTGTAGCCATTCTCTGTAAAAATCCATCCTAACTTGGTTTGTTTTCATAAAAAGCGGATTTTGTTCACAACAGTTCTTTGCTATCTTATCAGGCTACTTGCATCCGGCTACCTCCTACACATAATTTAAAGAAACGAAGGCAAGCTTTGAGCATGTCTCTAGAATGTTCTGTTCCTTTCTTTGCTAATATAATCATGCAGCAGATGTGCGGAGAGCACCTGAGCGATGGAGGGAGGGGGAGCGAAGGAGCAAAGTGCAGGAGAAATGAGAAAATGACAAGTGTTTACAGAAAGAAAGACGCCAGCGTGAGGGGCCTCTCAATGGGACCTGAAAGCGCCTGCAGTGCTTTTAGAACCAACAACAGGAACCCGGCTGATGCGGTTCTGGACAGTGGAGGTTATCGATTGGTCCCGGCGGAAGCGTCCGCCCAGTCTAGCATTTAAACCCGGAATAACCTAATCCCCACCGGCAAAGTTAGCAAAACCGCAGGACTCGTCGCCTGGTACCAGATTCCCACCCGTCCGGGCCTCCAAAGCCCGATTTCCATTTCCAGTAAAGGGTTAGCCTGGTTTAATGGAGCCGTCCCTTTTAGCTGCTATAAATAGCCGCCGCAGTTTTACGCTGATCTGCACATTCCGACCTCTCATCTGGATTCTATGAATGTCTGGGGCCATATTTACGACAGGCGCAGCCTTTTACCCTGACACGGCTGTAAAGTATACGTTCAAAGCAGCTAAGCTTTATCTAATTAAAAGCCTCTGCAATTGCAGTTCAACCGGGATTGAGTCTTTAAAACCTCAATCTCTCTTTTTTTCATCTTCCTCTCCTCCGTCCAGGGAGCGAACGAACTGCCGCAGAGCTAATAAAGAAGAGGATGTCGAACATTCCAATTTAATGTTGCCGCAGATCATTTTCATATCTGTGGCTTATTAGATCGTCTGGTGGAGGAGGTCACCAGCACACGCGCGTCCCCGACAATGTCCATCAAACCACGGCTGGTCTTATCTCCATGGCAACCTAAGGCATCCAGACCCAGGGGCGTGACGCGGCGGCTAACATAGCCTGTGCAGTTTTTTACAGGGAAGGTCTGGCCGTCTGAAAACCAAACCTTGAGTTTAGTCCGGCTGAAACTACGTCAACGGTGAACCGGGAGAGAGCGCGGCGGCCGCGGTGGCGGTGGTCCCCGGGTTCAGGCGTCCTTGGTGCAACGTTTAATATTTGACAGGCGCTGCAGGCAAGCAGGGTTCAGTCGTCTCATTATTGTTGCATGAGGCTAATTTTGTGGCATCGCAGAGTAAATATGAAGACGGCTGCGCTGGTTAGCTTCCGGAGGTAGCTGAGAAAAGCTGGTTTATGGGATCAGCCAGACCGCACATGTGCGGAAATGTTAGTTTAGTTAATGTGACTTTAATTTTACTTTTGAATACTTTCAGATTTTGAAAGAAGTTTGTTTTCCAAGAATGCGTCTTGTTAGAGCTTTGCTTTGGTTGGTTAATTCAAATGGGGTTAAAGTGTTTTTTTGTCAAATTAACATCGATGCTAACATAAACGAGTAATAAAGTCATCTCAGGGAAATAAATTACACATTGAATTTTCAAAATGACTAAAAAGACGAAAATAGGCTAACTGTCAACGTGCTTCTGGTCTTTTCTCTGACTTTGAAGGTGTAATTAGTGAAAAAACAATTGCTCGGTTCCATCTCGTAATTGATATAAATCCTCCTCCTACGTGGGGGCGATTAAAGACGACCCCAGCTGGCGGTTTTTCCTGCCGGGGTTCAATCCTATCGAAACCAGCGTCGCGTCCGCCGCCGTCCTCCGGCTAGGCTTTCTTCTTTCTGACTGGGAGATAATGACCTCGGTTCGTTTCTTGATGAGCCGATGAACAATGGCGGCTAATTAGCATCAGAGAGTCTGGCCCGCGCCGGCGGATTCCACTCTGCTGCGTCCGCGTTTGTTCCTCACCCGGTTCTCCCTGGAGACGGGCCACAGGTGAGGGGCGAGGGTCGGGCGAGGAGAAAGGCACTGATGAAGAGTCGTTAGCAGAAGTAGAAACCTGCCTCTGCTGGGAGCTGCAAACAGTCCTGCTCAGTGCTAGCAAAGCTGCTCTCCAACCAATCTCTATGAGGACAGTGTTTCATGCTAGCTTAATATTTCCTAACCCTGGAGACCTGATGCTACAGCTCAGTTCGGCGTGCATGGTGAAAGGATGGAAGGAAGCGCTACGTCTCCTGGAAGAGTCCAAAAATTTGGGGATCCGATGGGAATGAAGAGCCGGAGGGAAACAGCTAAAGGCTAGTCATCAGGCTCTGGGCGTCTGATCGGCCGACGTTTGTTAAAAAAGCAGCAGCCACGTTCTAATGAGCTAAATAATTGAGCTCTTAAGTGCTCAACCTTGTTGTCTGGAACGTCCTTCCAGGACTGACTGTCAGGAGCGGAAAGCCTTCATCTTGGAGGAGACAGGGAGTGTTCATCAGAGGAAAGTCCAGTCCGGCTGCTCCGGAGTCCGTTTCTCCTGGCCCAGTCCGCCGTTATTACCTTCCTGAAAGTAAAAGCTGCCGTCTTTCTGCTCCCATCGATCCGCGTTGGCGCCGACCTCCTTGATTAACACCAGTCCGGCTCCGTTTGGAGCGGAACTGCACCGGAGTCATGAATAAACCAGAACCTGGAGTAGTTTGGGAGTTTGGATAGCGTGAAGCTAATGGCGGTGGAGCAGTGATTGCTGCGGCTGATTGGGTGTTTTACGGCGCTCCTTCATGTCCCGCTGCGGTGGGCGTGGCTCCAGACCCGGGCTGAGTGCGCTCTTGTTATTCCCGCGGCGAGTAAAGGAAGCACGCGCCGCCATCTCCATTATGGATGATGCAGATTGCAGCCCGGTGTCAGATCCCCCCCTCAAATTGAAAGAAAACAAACCCTAATCTAATTGTTTGGGAAGTGAGGACGGGATGATTAAATCCTTGGTTTTCATCTCTCTCGTCGCCGTGGCGGCTGATGAAACAGGAGGGCGGGCAGCCAAGGACGCCGACCCTTCCTGGGCCCAGGCTGCCTCCACTGGATTTCAGAGGTCAGAGGTCGAGTCCAGGGTCCTGGAGCTGGCCCCGCCCCCACTGTTAAACCCTCCCACTCACTGGCGCCTTCCTCCGTCCTCGTGTTGGGCTTTCATCTGGCCCTGCCGGACTCTCTCTCCTCCTCTCATCTGGCTCCATCCCTTTCTTCCCGCCGTCTTCCCGGGCATCGTGCCAACCTTCCCGCCTCCCCGTCCGCGCCTCCACCAAAGCTTTGATGGACAGATCCGAGGCCGACGCTGAGGAAAAAGGACAGATTTGTTGGAGATGAAAGACGCTGAAGTTGAGCGGCAGCAGCAAACATGAGCAAACCTCCGTTGGGTCCGATTGTGGAGCCGGCTCTTCGTCCCAGCCAGGAAAAGACGGGAAGTAGCATGTTCATCAAGCTATCGCTGCCTACGTCCTCAGGCCAGCCTGAATGTCCAACTTGTTTTGGTTTTTTGCCTTTGGCAGAAGAACCATAAAAGCAAAAAAGACGTCTGCAGCCCAAGCCAGAAAAGATCAAAGCGAACCGCGTTATGTTCTCCCGGCCGAGGAGGAAAATCGATTTGGAAAAGTAGAAATAAAACTTCAATATTGTCTTTATTGCATCTGGGATATGCACCGCAGCCGCCACCGCCACCCAGGACATCAAAGAACACAATTTCCTTATTGATGACGGAGACAAAACGGAGGCGCGTCGATATTAAAACCTCGACGGCATCCCAGCCGGACGGCGTTGTGGCGCTAACCGGACAAACGCTGACTCCTGGAAAAAGGACTTTTTCACTGGTGATGAGATGAGTTCCACCCGCGGTCCAACCGGAAACGGAACCTTTGCCCCCCCAACCGCCAGTTTGGGACTGTTTTTCACGGTGGCGACGGACGCCACCGTGCTGCGGCCTGATGCGTTTCCTGGTCTGCACTCGGAGCGGCGGCGTGTGTTTGCTGCACAGTCCTGCCGCGGGTGATCAAGCGGAACCAGGCTGGAGCGCCGGCCATGTTGTGGGCGCTGTCATCTGGATGTGCACACAGCATTGAGGAGTCACAGATCACTGCCCTCGAGGGAGACGGAGGTTTGTGTGGGTTTTACAGCGAGCCAGTGTGTGTGTGTGTGTGTGTGTGTGTGTGTGTGTGTGTGTGATAGCGAGGCACTGGTTATTTTACTCACGTATGTCTCAGCTCCCGCCTTCACGCCGGCTGTCAACAGGCTCGCCTGGCGTCGTCACCTGAGCCACTGCGGACAGCTGACGTCGACGTGCTGCAGTGTAGCCGCGGCGCTTAGCATGGCCATAAATCCCAATGCAGATTTATTGTTTTTACACGCTGCTTGAGGATCACGTTCAACAATCTCTTAGATGCTACCATGGAAACATGAAGACGGCGTAGATTAGCCGCAGGTTAGCGGCAGCGGCGGCTGTTATACTTGGCGTTACCTTTAGCGACTGTCAGGCTAATGCCGGGGTTGTGGGTTTTAATTAAACCCAGAGCCTCGTTTGTTTTTAATTTGCTGACTTTTTCAATAATTAGAGCTTTTTGATTAAAATGCAACGGTGAGTAATTGTGATCGTTAATTAGAGGCACGTGTGTGTTCGCGCCTGGTGCTGCTGGTGAATTAGGTCAACCGACTGAGGCGGGATTAGCTAAGCCAG
Source organism: Tetraodon nigroviridis (assembly GCA_000180735.1). Lineage (NCBI taxonomy): Eukaryota > Metazoa > Chordata > Actinopteri > Tetraodontiformes > Tetraodontidae > Tetraodon > Tetraodon nigroviridis. The sequence goes on from CAAE01013721.1 coordinate 67,204, forward strand.
AGTTTCTACCGACCGGCGGTGCGTTCAGGTGTCGAGTTTTCAGGCTAATGAATTGGTCCTTTTGTGAGAAACGACTGCGTGTTTCTGGCCGATCAGCGGAAGCACAAAGCAACGCTGCGCCTTTTAGCGTCATTAGCAAACAGAGCATGTAGCGTGCTACCCAGAACCCTCTCGGAAAAGAGTTTTCCCTGTTTCTCTGGACGTCCGTCGGCACCAACGCACGCATCTGCGACAGAAATGATTTTTAAGTGGAACCCACCCGCCAAATATGTGAATCCCGATTCCATGCACCCGTCTCTTCCGCAGCGCCGGCTCTATCGCAGCGTCATCGGCAGGCCGGAGCGCAGAGAGCTGGAGGAACTCCTGCCAGCCGATATTCGGATGGAACCTAATATTTGCATAACTGTGTGTGCGATAAGAAGCGGAGACCATTATAGCGTGTCCCAGCCGTAGCCGGCGGCTTGTGCGGAGCAAGGCATTATGGGGCTGATTGGAAACGGCGTGTGCGCCCATTCCATTAGAGACGGAGAAAGAATTTCCCACTTTTCACGCAGAGACGCTGGAAGTCTTCCAGCTGGGTTTGGTGGAGAGACTGTGGAACTTTTTTACAGTTGGGAAAAACCACTGTTGTGGGCGGGGCCTAAATGGAAGAAGAAGACCAAAGGCTTTGTGTCCCCCCAAAAGCTAAGCTAGCTTCCCTTTCAGCTCCCCACCAGGAATTCTGGGCGGAATTCTCCGTCCTCAGTTTGCAGCCACGTGATCCGGTCCAGACGAGGCCAGACTCCGGTCCTGCCTCTCCTCCTCCTTCGGCTGACCCACGGATGCGCTGGCCGTATCCGTCCCAGGGGCCCCACAGAAAATCGATGAACATTCCGAGGAATCTAACACGTGTGGTTTCCACCCCGGCAGGCTGAATTCACCAAATCCCTTTTTTGTCTTCATCTGTCTCTCTTCATTTCCCTCTTTCCTACCCCGACACCTCTCCCTCCACCTCCGCTTGAATATATTCGGTTTCTTTTTTTAAAACTCTCCCTTCGCATTAGCGTCCCGGCGCAGCGGCGGTGGCATGTTTCCGGGCAACCAGAGTGCGGAGGGAGAACAAGCGTCAGACCAAACTTATTTTTCCTTGACAACAAAGCAGGTGGAGGATGAGGAGGGGAACATCTGGAGGCTGATGAGGTTCTGCCTGCTGAGGAAATTAGCCAAACACTTTTAAAACACTTCAGACGTCTTTTATTCAGCGGGGGAGTGGAGGTGTGTGTGTGTGTGTGTGTGTGTGTGTGTGAGGGGGGGGGCTAACGTTCCCACCAGCAAATGAAGAATTTGGTGGCAGCGCTCCGGAACAATCGGCGCCTAAATTTAGCAGAAGGCGTGAGTCCACGAACGCGGCCGATGATCAGATAATTAGCAGAGCAAATTCCAACAGACAGCTCCGGCCTGGTTGCTTCGGGCCCTTTTAGAATTCCGCCTTTTTCCTTCCCCCACAGCCTTTTTCTGATGTTCTGCTTTTCGCTCTGCTAGCCTCGTCCCCCAGCGCTAGCGTTCGCGTTGCTCATCTCTTTATGTCTGCCGTCTCTTCAGCGGGGAGCTCGGTGTTTGGATCTTCTCCCTCCCATCAGGAGGCACTTTTCTCCCCTTTATTCGCCTGTTCGCGTTCCTAACGGACTTCCAGGGGGGTGTTGAACCTGGGGGGCTAATGAGATCTCCTATTTAGCAAGCTAAATAAAGGTTGAAAAAATCCAGTTTAGCCGGCCCGCTCTTCACCTAGCCACGCCGCTAAACGCGTCATAAAAATGTATTTACTGCCGCAAAGTTGACATTTGAGAGCTGACCTTTGAAATCGGGCGCTGGCGTGGGCCGGGACCGGAGACGGCTTTAATAAGGGAATTTGGTGCGCCGGCGATTTAAAAGTCCATTAACTTTGTCGGTTCTCTGCGTACAAACTCGGCTTTGTGCTTTTCCCCCAGCCTGCTCGGCTTAATTGCCATTCAAGGAGGAGACGGCTATAAAATCCCCATTTAGCGATTCAGAGAGGTTCCCGGGCACACCTCGTCGCCGAGCAGACAATAAAGGCCTTTTCTCCAAATAAATAAGACAACGGAGGGGGAACGCGTCCGCGGGGGCTAACCGCTCTAGCATGCTGAGCCGCGCAGCGACTAGCGGATGCTGCGGAGGAGTCAATTTCTGATTCTCCTCCTTCACCTTTGAAATGGTAGCAAAGCGCCAGGAGAGGGGGCTGAAACACCGAGTCGGATTTACGCTAACCCTAGCCGCCGCTCTGAGGTTAGCCCTAAACGGGGGGGCCCGGGTCCCTGAAGGTGTCAGGTGACCCCGGTTTACCTCTCCTGCGTACTAAAAGCACCTGAAGCACACAAGTTTGTGGAGAACTTGACGTCTCCCGGTCTTCGTTCGCCCCCAGGGCCGTTCTTCCGTTAGCCTCGGCTGAGGGAAACCATGTGGAAAGATGATTCCACTTACTCACGCTCCGCTCGCCCGGACGTCACAGCAGCCAACAATCTGTCAAACGCTCCTTTGGAGCAGCTCCGCAGCCGCTTCACCGCTGGTGCGCGGCGGCGCGAGGGGCTGCGGACAGCGTTCCCGAGCAGGAGGATCCTGAATGGGCTCCTGGAACCGGGCCTGCTATGCCAGGATGAGGCTTTTCATCAGAACCTCCGCGGCTTTACCCGACTCATCGACGAGAATTCTCCAGCAGCTAGCGGGTGTCTTTTCCGTTAGCCGCAGATGTTAGCGCGGTCTCGCCTGTGAATGCTCCGACGCTCCCGCAGCATCCAGGCGAAGGCTTTCAGGCGTCCCGGGATGCGCCGGCCCCCCGCCGGTGACCTTTGTGGCTTGGAGGATGTGATCCACCAAGCACAAAGGAGGCTAGCGCCGGCGTCTTAGCACCTCCTCTTCCTCCGTTTCTTCCCGGCACAAAGCCAGACTTGATTACGCCTTTGAGGGACCTTCGCTTCCACCCGCCGCTTCCTTCCGCACATCTGCCGCCACAAACGCCGGATGCTTTCCGTCCCCCGAGGAAGCGCCGCCAGTACGCTGGGCCGATAGGAGCCCTGGCAACACGTGACCCTGCCGCGTCCCGGCTCGGCGTTCCCCAGTCCGGCCCCGTGAGGACCTCGCTCGGCTCAGCGGCGCACTCGCTTATCAAATATTGAGAATGCTTATCGGGCCGTTTATGCGCCTCGCCGCCGCGCTGCTGCGCCGCTGCGCCGGGCCGTGTAATTTCATTGGCTGCCATCACATTTTTTAATTTGGACATCATGCTGTCTGCAGGATTGGATTCGGAGAAGATGGATGGATGTGCGGCCTGTTGGAGGAGAATGCTTTAAAAGTTTGGGGGCGAGCGGCAGCGACGGGGTGAGGGAGGGGGAGAGCGAGGGATGGGAGGAGGACGAGGAACGGATGAGTGATTGAAACGGGCCCTCGCGCTCTGGAGCCAGTCGAGGGCCCACACCTTTTTTCCCTTCGCTGGGACGAGCCAGCTGGACTTCCTGCTTCTCCACCCCTCCATCCCCACCTCCACGGAGGGAGGCCGTCAGGGCCTCCACAACAAGTGGAGTGTGTTCCTGACATTCGCGGAGGGGGAGGAGCCGAGCCGGGGGGCTCGCCAGCGACGCCGGGCCCCGACTCCATTTGTCATGTCAGGCCGCGGAAAAGATTCCCCTCTCCTGGAAAGGCGGCGGCCGACCTTTCTGTTTTACATGTCCCCCCAGCTTCGCCTCGGCGCATTTATCAGCGCAACCGCCGGCTGGCGGCCCCAGATGGAGACGTACGGATGTGGACCCGGGGCCTCGTGGGCGGCGCCCGCTTCATTAAACCTTCCATTTGTCATCCGCCGCCAGAAAGAAGGGTTTTTATTTTTAAGGATTAATATTATGCTAATAGCATGCTAATGGCTGTGTTAGCGTGTGGAGGTGCCTCCGTGGGGGCAGATGTGCCGACTCTGAACCCCGGAAGTTCGGCATCTTCCGTAATCCATCATTTTGGCAGAATGGGATCTAAATTCCAAATCTTGCTGCTAATTCCTCTTTGGATTTACCTCTGATATTAGCGGAAGTCTGTGTTCCAGGTCGATCCGTCAGCCCACCACCAGGTGGGCTTGGAGATGCTCTCCATCCTTCCGGAACTTTAACCATAGCTCCTCTTCCCAGGCCTCCTCCTGTCCTTCGTTCACATCCGCGGTAAGCTCTCCCCTCCCTCTCCTCTCCTTCCTTCCCTCCTCCGTCCTCATTCGGATGAATCATCGTGGGAATTCCTCCGCTCGACATTCCATTCAGGTCATGTTCCAGCTCCGCTCAGCTGCTTCTCTCCGCTGGGAATGATCTGCTTCTAATCCCTCAATTAGGGATATCAGCGCGTCTCTTCTCCGGCCCGTTAGGGGCCGCGACACCTGGGGGCCGGGTCCCAAACCCCGCCCCTCTGCCTGATACCCAATCAGCACCTCCACCGTCACCTCCATCCGCAAGCTAACGCTTTGTTAGCCTCGGCTAAAACTTGACCTCCAAATCAACAAAAAAGCAAACGGCCCTCCCTCCCTCCCTCTGTCCAGATTCTTCCGGAAAGGTTGTCGAGGTTTGTGGCGACGAGGCGTTCGGGCGTCGTTTGTCTGCCGGATAGATGAGCTGATGCAATTAGCGATGCGGGCGTCTGTTCGGCTTCCCCGATGATTGCAGCTGCGCGGCGGAAAATAATGAGGCCTTGTTTACTCGTGGTTCCAGGCGAAAGTCTTTGATTCCTGGGAAGAAAAAAAAAAAAGAAAAAGTTGTCCTCCAAAATGGCAGCGGCAGCCAGAGGTGAGCCGTGGCGGATGGATGTGTAAAACATGGCGGATAATAAGTTAGCATCACTCTGAGGCTGAGGCAGGAACGTCGGGAGACGCCAGATTCATCAAAGCTAACAAAGAGCGATTTGTTGTGTTCTGCTCCTACCAGATTTACGCGCTGCCGGGCGGAGGAGGAAGAGGAGGAGGAGGAAGAGGAGGAGGTTGGCCCAGACGTGCTGTGATTGAGTTTAGCGCCTGGCGCTGGCGGTGCATCGCCGGCACACCCACTTTGATCAAACAAACAAATCGCACATTCAGCTCGGCGCCGTCAGAAGGGAAGGAAGGTAAAGAAAAGCCTTAAACACATAAACTGTCCCCGGGGAGGCAGCACAAAGCGCTGCACTCGCTCCCGACAAGAGGTCATCAATATTTCAGCTGGGCTGCTAGGTGAGCCTAGCCGCCTAGCCGCCTGTGCGCTAATTGAAAGGGAAAAGCTGCGCGGACTGTGTGGCCGTGTCTTTGAAGTGGGCCGCCTTCTTTTTTAGTGTTAAAGGAGCCTGGCGAGCCCCGCCCCAAGGCCCCACCACCGCTAAGCGGCTCGCGGAGGCCTCGGGTTCGGACCCGAGCTTAATTCTGGGCTTCTTATTCAAAAGATCAAAGCGACAGCGGAGGGAGATCAATACAGGAAAGCTGCTGGGAATAGAGCCAGGTGGGCGGGGCTTTACCACACCTCTGGGCAGAATGGGGTCAAGGGTCAAGGTCGGGGTTTCTCTGAAGCTTCTCCAGAACTCCGAACATCTCCGTCTTTGCCGGCTCTTTGCCCTGTGACCCCCAGCTGACCTCTGAGACCCGCCCTCTCTCTCTCTCTCCCTCTCTCTCTCCCCCCCCACTTTTTTTTTTTTTTTTCTTTTTCCCCCATTTTCTTTTTTACCCCCCCCTTTATTTTTTTTACCTATATTTTTTCACCACCATTTCTTCCCCCTCCTTTTTCTTTTTTTTTTAATTTTCACTCTTTCCCCCCCTCCCCCTTTTTTTTTTTTTTCCCTTTTTTTTTTTTTTTTTTTCCCTTTTTTTCCCCCCCCCCCCCCCCCTCCCCCTTTATAACCTTTTTTCCCCCCCACTCCCTTTATTTCTCTCAAACCCCCCCCCCCCCCCCCTCCCCCTTTTTCCCCCCCTTTACCCCTTTTTTCCTACTTCCCCTTCAATCACTTCCATTTATCCTTTTGGGCCCCAACCTCCCCCCGGCGTATTTTTCCCCACACCAACCCCCCAATCCCGTTAAAACAGGTTGGGGGCCCCCCCGCGCTGAGGAAGAGGATTGCGACGCAGCTGAGGGGGAGGTGGAGGAGCCCCCTCCTCCTCCTCCACCGGCTGACTTGCCAGAAGTGTAGCGAGTGCAGTCTTTAGAGGCTCTTTTTGAAGTTGAGCCTGAGGATTACCGCCGCCGCTTCCTCAGCAGCGGCTAACCTGCCTGTGATTCCTGAGGCGGGGGGCGGAGGGGTGGACCGGGGGTGGAGGGGTGGAGGGACGATGGAGCCGCAAGAGAGTCAAAGCCCCTGAGAACGCAACCGGTGCTACGCTGGCAAACCGGCAGAGGCTGGGAGGTGAGCCAAGGCGAGCTGCGCCGCTAACGCTAACGGTTGAGTCCCCATTTAGGCCCAATCAGATTCTCAGGTTCTGAAGCAGAGTTCCTTCTTTGTGCTAATGTTAGCTAAGATGAAAACAAGGCAGAACGTCCTCTGCTGCTACTGCTACTTTGTCCCCAATGAGCTAGCTTGTACGTCTGTGGTCCTTTTGTCTTGCATTTGGACTTTTTTTATGTTATGGCGGCTAATTGGTAGCGTTAGCCTGGCAGTCTTGTGCTAAATTGCAGGGAGGACCAGTTTTACGTTTCCATGTTGGGTGATGATGTTTCCAATTCAGGGTTCAGTTAAGCCGTTTCCACATGCTAGGCGAGGCTAAGTTGATTAGCAAGCTGACATCCATCACGGCGGCTCCCAGGTAGAGGATGGTTTGCTCAAGGGAATAAAAGGCAGCAAATCCATCTGTCTGACAGGAGGAAAAGAATAAAACTGTTGCCGGAGCAGGAAGAGGTCTCAAAGATGGATTGAAACCACCCGTACGCAGCTCGCCGCGGCGCCCACTAGCATGACAGAAAACAAAGCGTAATAGTCCGGAGGAGGCCATGTGTGACAGGGCGCCGGGGGGAGGCGGCACTGCGGACGGAGGACGGGAAGATCTCGCTCTTCTTTGCTGTTCTTGAACACACTGATGCTAACGTCAGCCCCAGTTACCAGCTGACGTCCGCTAGTATCACTTAGCATTCCTTGCCCTGTTGGTGGCATAGCGCCGGCTAATGAATTCTGTAACAAATAAGAGAGGGAGCGAAAGAAGAGGGGACGGCGCTGACGTGGCTGCCTGCAAGAGAACGCCGCCACTCCGCTAATAAAACCCACGCCGGCCCGGCGCTGCTGTTTACCAGCGCGGTGGAGAAGGAGGTGGAGGGGGCCGCTAGCATGTGCAGCTGGATCCTGCAGGGTTGGTTCCCTCTCTCACCAGCAGAGGGGAGTGATGGTGCACTGGAGCGACTCCACCCGGACCGGCCCAGGAAAACCCTGCTGTCCCGGCGGCCGCAGACGGTCCTGCTGTCCTGGCTAATTCTTCACTTTTTTTTGTTCCTGCCGGTGCCAAAAATACTGATGTTTCCATGACAACTGGGGTTCATTCTAGGTAAATTCCTCCGAAAACCGGAACGCCGTCCCTGCCCATCCACCGCCTTAATGGGACGTCACTCAGGATTCTCTGTAAATGAAGATCAAAGGCTGTTGCTTTGATGTGTTTTAGCGTCTACCGATCAGGTTAATATTCTTGTTAGTGCGGGGCCGCCACGGCGACGGGCAGCCGGAGCAAGGCGCCGCTCCGAGAACCGCAATTACCGGCGCAATCACGGCAGATTGTTCTGCTCGCACTCGTACCTCCGCCACGCTGATCTCCCGCGTCGGCGAACGCAGCACCGGCAGCACCCCGGGGCCCGGAGCCAGCACTGGTAGTTAGCTAGCCCCTTGCTAGCAAGAAGAGCGTCTAGTTAGGCGGGCGGAACTCTGCCGGGGTGGGCGTCCTAACGACAGTGTGGGCGGTTGCTAACAGTTAGCTTCTAGCCACCTGGGGAGCGGCCAGAAGCCAGAGAGCGTCTCTGTCCTCGGGCCAGGTATTAGCGAGTCGGAGAAGCGGTCACACGGCCACCTTCCGGTCGTCTGGTTAGCTTTAGCTGTGGCGGCGTCCATGAGCTGTAGGTGTTGTGTTTAAGTCAGTAGGATCTTCCAGCGTCGGTGTCTGTTGACGCTGGAGGGGATCCGGATCAGCCAGGCTGCTCTCACCGGGGGCCAGGCCGTCCCCCATCAGCACAGGTGCAGCTGCCGTGATGCTAGCAGGTCCTCCAGCAGCTGCAGGATGTTGGCGTGTGCTTTTAATCCTCCTGCAGGCTTCGCTGCGGCGCTGTGGCTAACCGGAGCTGCGTGGGGCAGTTTTTGGGGGCCCGGTGAGGCTGGGAATTCTCGGCTCAGGCTCACTTAGCAACGTTGAGGCTCAGATATCTTTTGTCAGTTAGCATAGCTTCTTCCATGCTAAACACGACCGCTACCAACCCAGCTAGCTGTTAGCAACAAAACTGATTCTTTATCTCCAGAACCAGTGTTTTTTGTTGTTACGCTCAGCAACTTTCCATCTGAAGATTCTTGAAAGTGGGATGAATTAAGAGAAAAAAAACGAAACAATGACTTTAATTTAGCTCATCTGCGTCAGCCCAGAGCGCAGATTAATTAACTTTTAAAAAAAAAACAGCAATTACAACGTTACACAGCAGCTAAACGAGCTTGGTCTGAAAGGATGATATGAAACGCTGCCGAAATAGAGGTATTAATTTAATAACATTACATTAAAAACTTTTAACGAGGACATTAGCATTTCTCTGTGCTAAAACCTTTAGATAGTTTTTATCTGAGGATTTAAAAAGAAAAAAAAAACCCCGCAATCTCCTCCGCAAATAAACACATGGACACGGGTTTCACCCGGAATGAAACGAGACACTTGATTAATTCTATTAGAATTCCTGATTACTCTTCTCTGTAGCATTAATTTGATCAGACGCGCATTCCGGGATAATTGAAAACTATGCAGATCAAGCTAATGTACATGTGAGCAATTAGCCCCACAAAAGGAATTCATTAGCAGTCCTTTGTAAATCATTTCGGTTTTATTTGGATGAAAATTCCTGTTTATTTCCAGCATATAAGCAAAGTTAGCATGTCTGTGTGGCAATGTTTTGCTAGCTGTTAGCCGAGGGGCTGGGAGAAAACGGGAAGAAGCCTGAGGCCGGATCGGGATTGGCCCTTCCGGAGCAGAGACGGAAAGCAGAGTTAGCGTGCCTCCTGGGCAGCGGCCTGGCCGCTAACGCCGGCCTCGTTGCCGACTTTATCAGGAGCGGCCGGAAAACAAATCAAGAGTGTTGCGGATGGACACGGGACACAGCGGGATATTTAATAATCCTGCACTTAAACGCAAACTGGATTAGGAAGATGCTATCTGGGAGAAACTTCCGACTTCGGCCGACTCCTGCTCCTCTTCAGAGTGAAGCTGCAGCCGGAAGCCTGGGAACGAGCACCGGACTCCACCTGCTTTCTCCTCAGTTTGGTGGGGAAACGGATCCTGCCCTGCTCCCCAGCTTCCTGGTCCCAGGACGTCATGGATGAGCGCTTCAAAGGAGCCCGGAGCCTCTGGAACGTTCCTGCTTTCATCGACATCGACCGGCGCTGAATATTGACCTGGAACGTCCAGACGGGAGCATCCGGCTTGGTTTCCTATAAGGTGGAAAAGGAAAGACAAACCAACAATCCCTTCGCCTTCCATCGCCGCCACCGCGTGTTTTTGTTTAGGTGGCCTGACCAGAGCGCCGTGCCAGGTTGCTATGACAACAGTGTCCTCGTAGCAGGGAGAAGAAACAAGCTAGCGTCGTCTCCGACCGCTTCAGCTCCCGTCCATTCCGCTAATTCTGCTGATTTCCTTTACCTGCTAGCCGAAATCTCCGCTGCAGCCAGCGTCATCCTTCAAATGCTAACAGTGCTAGCGTCGAGGCGCGAGTGCCCGGCTGAGTCAGGGAGCCCATTAATTCCTTCCATTTAACTTGGAGCAACTTCCTAAAAAGCCTGGTTAGCGCACATTTAGCAGTCCCTCTCCCCTCTCTAAACCGCCCTTTTACTGTAGCTAACAAGCCCCTCTTGGCTACATCCAACGATCAGATGCGTAAACAGGAGCAGCTATTAGCGTACCGCGGGAGTGCCTGCGTGCGTTCACGGGTCAGTGAGGAGACGCTGCCCCGCCCCCCCCCACACAGCCGCTGCTCCCCTATACACAATAAAATGAAATGTTAATGGATGCTAATGAAATGGCTAATTGTGGATTCGGCGCAGCCATGCGTAGCTCCGTTTCCGGGCCTCGCCGCTCACGGTTTATCACCCGCTCCCTCTCCGGAGAGGGGGGTTGGGGCGTGTGTGGGGGCAGTAATAATGCTAAACATTAAAAAACAATGAAACCGCCATGATTATGCATGCGGCCCGAGCTAGCGCTAACCTGCTGTGAAATGTGCATCCCGCCAGCTCCGAGGTGACATTGCCCCGCCTCTCCGACTTTGCTGGAACTTTTTTCCGATGGTGAGATGGAGGCGCGGCGTGCAGGAGGCTGGCCGGCGGCGCTTTCTCACCTCTGCCGGTCCGCTAACGCCGCTAAAGCTGAGCGCGGCTCAGGGCCGTCTTTATCTGAGGGCCCGCGAGGCCCCAGCGGTTCCAGGCAGCGATTAGCCAGACAGATCAGCGCTGAGATTCCCGGCACCTTTGTAGTTGGAGCGCCTGAGTGACAGAAGAAGAGCGGCGGACGGAGCCAGAGCGCCGGAGATATGCCGGCTTTTCGGGGATTTTCAGGTAGAAACCAGCAGCTAACCTCCAACCGGAGGACAGGTTATCAAAAACAAAAAGGCTGTTAGCCGCACACGCTATCGCAACCGTGTCTGGGTCTGAAATTCCATCCTAATCCGTCCACAGCAGCAGCGGCAGCCTCACCTTCCCCAGAAGGGGGCGCTTGTGTGTGTTTGCGAGCATCTCAGTAATCAGCGCTAGCGCGGAGGGAGGACGAGTGCGGTTCCGGTGCGGCGATCCCTCGCATCTGCACGGAAGGAATCGGAAGGAGAGACCGCAAATGTAGATGGATTATTTCTGGAGTCGCGGTCGAGGCCAGACAATAGGACAAATAATTGGCGGCAGCGGTTGTTGGCGCGGAAACGTCGCGCGGTGGAGGGCTGGCGGAAACGCTCCGAAGCATCTCCAGGAGGAGCTGCTAACACTGGAGTAAAAGAAGGGAGGGTGGAGCTAAAGCCTCGACGACCAGTGGGGGGTTGGAGCCTGGCAGTGGTGGCTAGCAGGTTAGCGCGTCCTCTGGGTCCGACAGAACGAAAGAGATGGAAATAAAGGAGCGTCTGGACGGGCAGAGAGGGACGTTCTGGAGTTGGTGCCACGCAGCTGCAACCGCAGATAACACATGCCTGGGGGTGGGGGCAACACCATAATCCCAACATTGTTCCCTAAACTGGGCCTCCTGGTATTCCGCTTGGACCTTATTGGAACCTCCGGGACCTTCACGGCCAGAAACGTTTGTTATTGCGTCAACAGAAAGTTGCTCAACAAGCTACAAATGTTAGGCTAACCTCAAAATGCATTAATACACCCTGACTAGCATAGCAGCAGGCTAATACAGCCATCGCTAGTTTGCTTTTTAGCATAAATACAGAATTCCGACCCCAGAATTCAATAACTGCAGCTAAGATCCCCCAGGTGGAAGTCACCTTCTATAGGTAAACTAGCAAATTGCTAGCTTTTAGCATGTGTACCGTTCCGTACTGATGCCGGGCCAGACAAATGGGAGCCCTTGGCCCGGCGGCACCTGCGGCCGCTGCCGACGCCGCTCCACTTCAGAAAAGGTTTGAGCAGCGTCACGAGACCGGGGCTTAGCCGCGGGAGGAACTAGCCCGCGTAATTCCCACAAATATGCAAAGCCTCGGAACTCCGCCGTATTCCGAGCATCCGCGCTTCAGTTTGCTGTCTTTGGATTACGGAGACTTATTGATTTATAAATGGAGCAGGAATTTGATCCCTGGGCCTGTCGATGCGCCGCTTTGGCTTCCCTCCTGCCTGGACGGGCTTCTGTGGCGAAGAATCCGAGGTATTAAGGTTGCGGGAAAGACTGGCGGCCGTGCGCAGGCGCTAAAAACGGCATCAAGGACGGAGGAGAGGCTCCCGGCTTATCGGCGGAGCCTCCGAAAGGGAAATATGTGGCTCTCCACAAAAGACTGGTGTGTGTGGGCGGGAGGATAATAAACAGGTGCTCCTGCAGAGGACTCACTCAAGTGCACCTCGCTAGCGTAGCTTAGCTCCGTATGTGGCCGGTTCCGCCTCGAACGCCCCCTCAAACAGGAAAAAAAAGGCTAATTTTGCAGCAAGGTCCAAACTCCACCTTGAAAACGGGCCTTCGGGTCCCATCCTATTGTCCCCTCAGCAGCCAGGCTAAAGCTAGCTTGCCATTTGGTTCATTCAGCACGCTAGCGAGCATCAGCTGAGTTCCCGGTGGAGAAACGGACCTTCAGAAAGATATTTAATGAAAGCAGCCTGGACGTGGTTCCGGTAATCCCGACGCCACGATTCGGTGTTTTAACCCCGCGCATTTGTCTATATTTAGCGCTAATCGTGCGTGAAAATCCTCCTTGGGCCGTTTCCCTCGCCGCCGACCGTTTGTCTGATTACCTCCCGGCGTCTGTGGGAACTGGCTGCGAGGAATTAATCTGGATCCAGGAAGGCTCCTAATTATCAGCAGCGAGCCGCTACGACGCTAACCTGCCTGACCTCCGTTTACAGCCGCACCAATCAGGGAGGGGTTGATGCCCGGGGACCATCAATTTAGCCCAATCATTTCGCTCGGCTACGCCGCGCTGGCTCAGCTTTGGAGACGACGGACCAGTTTCCGCGGCGACCAGGACAACACATTACCTTGTTAAACCGTCTTTGCTAACAGAAGGCATTAATCAAACCACTTAGCATATTGTTCTGCTTGCAGTGCTAATGGTGCCGCGCATCGATTTAGTGTTGTTTTTAGCATTTTGTTGAAGTTAGCTTTTTTTTTAACCTGATTCTTCTCTCCTCAAGGACGCTGCTGTTTTTGACAGGCTGCTTTTAAAAGCCACTAACCAGAAGACGCTGCCCCACCCGGGGCTACCGGAGAAGCTAGCCACTGCTATTGGGTTCCGGTCTGTGAGCCACCTTTGACCCCGAAGTCCCTGGGAGCCTAAAGCGTGGGCGTCTGGCTCCTTTAGCGGAACGCCGCCTCCGTCTCCTGGGAATGTTTTCTGCTGAACAGCCAATAGCGTCGGCCTTTGAAGCGGGAAACAAAAGCGGTGTTCCTGCGTTAGCGAGGTGCCAAGAACCCAGACCCCTACAATGACGGCGCGTCCTTGACTCATAAATATATCATCCCCCAGGTGGCGCCGGCGTTTGATTGGTTGGGGTATAAATCATTCATCCCGCTTCGCATCAATAATTAATATTCCAACAAAGTCTGGAGCCTTTTATGTAAACACGGTGGCGTGTTGGAAGGTTAGCGCGCTAAACTTGCCGTGACAGCGTTTCTCACCGGGGGGCAGCGGCGAGAAGTTTCCCGCTTGTCTGAAAGTTTGGAAGAGAAGCCAGGCTAGGCTAAAGGAACCGCTAACGACGACAGCCAACGAGGCAGAGAGAACCCTCAGCCAGAACCAGGCTGGTGGGGTGGAGCAGGAGGTGGGTGGAGCCCGGAACCTGGCTGACGCCACTCCAGACGCGGTTGAAGGCTAATTTTTCCTGTCCGGAGTTCTACAGTCGCCCTGGATCTCCGACTGCAGCCGCCAGTTGGAACAAGGCCGGATTTTCGGGATTAGAGCCCGGTGAAAGCGAAAGGCCAGCTTTTCCTCACTCCTAAAGCTCTCATCAAGGCGCTCCCTGCCGTCACCACTGCGCTTTGATCCTGGCTGAATGGCCTCCTTCAGCAGGAGGAGCTGTCAGGTTATTGATTCCCGCTCCGGCTGCAGCGTTCCCGATGGACGCGGGTCGGCGCCCCTCAGGAGCCCGGGCGAGAGGACTGCAGAGCGCCGCTTTTGTCATGCTAATGCTAGCGCCTGCCCCGCCGTGCAAATAGGATTTCTCGTCCTGTGAAATGGAAGCGCGTCTTCCTAAATCTGCTGTTAGCGGACCTGTGTGAGCGGAGTCGGGAAGTTAATGAAACTCCTGCCGCGGCGCTCCGGCTCGCCGCCGCTCCGATTCCACGGCGTTGCCTTTATTTAATGTTCCGCCTCCCGTCTTCCCGCCTCTCTCCGGAAGCAGGAGCCTCCTGGTGGCGGAAGGTCACTTGGCGTCACCGGGACGATTGCGGGGAGGAGGCGGAGCTTCTCTTTGTCCTGGATGGTTGGCTCGGGGCACGTCTGTTATCGGAGTCAAAAAGGGGAGAACGAGACGGAGACGGAGCGTCGATGGCGCCTGAAAAGGCTCCACGTGACGCTAATATCTTCTTGTCGTTTGTTTGTTTTACACCAGTTTAATCGTCTTCCACATCTGTTTGTCTCCTCGATGGCGCCTCTTCACTCTCCCCCTCCTCCTCCTCCTCCTCCTCTGCTCCTCCGTTCGCTATTTCACGCATCATTTCTTTGTTTAATTGCTGCTGGCTCAGGCCGCCTCCCCCCTCCTCCCTCCCCCACCGCTCCTCTGGTTTGACGCTATTCAATTAGCCGCCGTGGGTAAAGCAGCCGAGCGGCGATTGTCGGGGTTCTGAATCGGCCAAACGGGTCTGGACGGACACCAAACACGGAACGCCGGAACAAAGGCGCCGTTGTTGACCGGGAGACAAACCCCCAAACCCGCCTCTTTTGTGTCTCTGTGAGGACGCTGCCGTGGTTGGCGCTAGCATGGTTCATCTTCCCGCCAACAAAAGGACTAGCCTGTCTCCACCGGCTCGTCAGTTCTCTGGTCCTGGAGGCGACAGCTAGACTAGCTAAGAGGCTACAAAGACGACGGCGTTTATCCATTTAAATTCCTGTTTATGGCGAAAAACAGAAAAAAATCATAAATAAACTAAAATGAAAAATGGGATTTTTTTTTCAGTAAAAGTTGTTCTAAAGTTCTGTGCTCGATTGCTTCAGTCTGCTTCCACAGCTGAGAGGGGCCTGGAAGCTTAGCCCCGCCCAGGAAGTCATTGATGGTCCAGACCAGGGGTCCCCAAACTTTCTCCTGTGAGGGCCACACAGCCTTGTGTGATGGGGGCGGGGCCAGTTTGTAACAGAAAGGTGTGACGACTGCAGGAGGGCCTGAAGGTAAACACCTTTCGTTTTCCAGAAACCCGCACATCATCAAACAACCCTCTCTGGGTTCTTCACAGAACAAAAGTCCGTGGAACATCAACGTTCTGTTGTGCCTGAACAGGTCCAGGTCCAGGTCCAGGTCCAGGTCCAGGTCCGGCTGAGTTGCCAGAGCAGAATCTCTTACTTCGATGGCTGCCAGCTCCTGGCGCGTCTCAAAGTTTGCACCAACATGAGCAGCTGCGCTGTGCCCTGCACGTCCGCGCTCTCGCTTCTTTGGTCTCCTGCTGCAGCGGGGCACATACATTACCCCCCATGTCTTCAACGCGTCTGGTGATGGACTCGTGACATTAAAGACGTCTTTCTTCTCGGACACGCCTCCTCCGCGACAGCGTTCATGCCTTTCTTGACGAACTCCATCAGTGGAAAGTTAGCCGCTGCTCGCCATCAGCTGAGCGGCCCGAAAGCTGGCCCCGACAGATGACGGGTCCAGCTGAGCTTGGCCTACAAATGTATGTTGCTGCGCTAACGGTCCACTTCTTAGCTTTGAGAGTTTGGGATTTTTTTTCCTGGGGGTTGCCAGATAGGGGCACAGAATGTCACGTTATATGCGTGTGTGAAATAGGTACTATTAATAGTTAATAATGAAAATAGTTCATAACTAAGAAACATTTTATTAAAAAAGTCCAACCTTATAATCAAATAAAGTGTAAATAATACAAATACACATATATGAAAAAAAATGTAAATGCTGTCTGGTGCAAAAATGGTATTGTTCCAGGGCCTGGACCAAATGTGGAGGTGGGCCATATCTGGCCCACGGGCCGTAGTTTGGGGACCACTGGTCCAGACGCACACCTGATGAACACCAAGGGAGGCCAGAAGGAGCTGGTGTTTCCTCAGCTCTGAGGCCTGAAACCAGCCGGAAACCAGCCGGAAACCAGCCGGAAACAGCCGGAAACAGCCTGAAACAGCCTGAGGAGGTTCCGAGGACCAGCTGACGGTAGGCCTCAAAGGCCTGTTGCTGTCATTTTTGTTTGTATTTGGCTGCTGTTTCACATTTTGGCTAAATGTTTTGTTGCTAAGCTTTGGTCAGCCTAGCTCAGTGAGTTAGCTGGTTCCTCTGGTTCTGGTTCTGGTTCTGGTTCTCAGGCTTTCCTGGGTTGTTTATGAGATTCTGGAAGCTTCTCTGTCATGTTTGCTCAGGAACTGTTTGTCTGTTTAGAATTCTGGGTTTAAAAGTTAGCTCCTCAAAGCTAACGGTGTTTCTAAGGTTACATGGCTAATGGGAATGCTAATGCTAACCCTAAGACTCATCCCAGCTGTAGTTTGAGGTTCATATTTTTAATTATCCTCCTTTTCCATCTTTCCTGGTTCATCTAGGAAGTTGTTAAAGGTGCCCCCACACACACGCGCGCACACACACACACACTGGAGGCCTTCAGGTGTGTGTGTGGAGCTGGAACCAGCCTGGAACCAGCCTGGAACCAGCCTGGAACCAGCCCGGAACCAGCCTGGGGAGGTCGAGCCGACCAACCAATGGTAGGACTGGTTCTCCACTTCTTTGCTGCTGTTTTACACGTTAGCTGCTGGTTTGTTTTGTTGCTAAGCTAAGATGCTGATGCTGCTGTGACCCAGCAGGGTCTGTTTCTGAGGCGTGTGTGTGTTATGGTCAGGTGGTGTGTTGGTTTTGAGGTTGTGTGGTGTGTGTGGTGTGTGTGTGTGTGTGTGTGTGCGCGTGTGTGCTCCCTGGCTGTTGCTGTTGTGTTGATTGAAGCTGGTTTTGGTTTCTCGGAGCTGATGGATTCATGTTGCTAATGTTAGTGCTAATGTTAGTGCTAATGTTCGTGCTAATGCTAATGCTATGTATAAAACATTGTTATTCAGGCTTGTGTTTGAGGTTCTATCATCCATCCCTTCACATGTCTGTCCTTCCATCTATCCATCCATCTATTCTCTATCCCTTCATCTATCAATTGCTTACACACACACACACAGGCTGGAGATCAAAGGCTTACTGATGTGTGTGGAGCAGAGATGTTTCCTGGACTCAGTTTCCATCAACTCCTGAGTCCTGGAACCAGCCTGGAACCAGCCGACCAACCAGTGGTAGGACTGGTTCTCCACTTCTGCGTTTCTGGCTGCTGTTTTACACGTTAGCTGCTGGTTTGTTTTGTTGCTAAGCTAAGATGATGATGCTGCTGTGACCCAGCAGGGTCTGTTTCTGAGGCGTGTGTGTGTGTTGGTTCTGGTGTGTGGTGTGTGTGTGTGTGTGTGTGTGTGTGTGCTCCCTGGTTGTTGCTGTTGTGTTGATTGAAGCCGGTTTTTGTTTCTCAGAGCTGATGGATTCATGTTGCTAATGATAACATTAGCACTAAGGCTAGTGCTATTTATGAAACATTGTTACTCAGGCTTCTTTGAAGTTCTATCATCTATCCTTTCATGTGTCTATCCTTCCATCTATTCATCCATCTATTATCTATCCCTTCATCTATTAATCGCTTACAGACACACATATCCACACACACACACACACACACACACACCCATACTGAAGATCAGAGGCCTACAGGTGTGTGTGCGGAGCAGAGATGTTTCCTGGATTCAGCTTCCATCAACTCCTGAGTCTTGGAACCGTCTTGGAACCAGCCTGGAACCAGCCTGGAACCAGCCTGGGGAGGTCGAGCCGACCAACCAATGGTAGGACTGGTTCACTTTTTCTTTGTATTTCTGGCTGCTGTTTTACACGTTAGCTGCTGGTTTGTGGCAAAGCTAAGATGATGATGCTGCTGAGGTGTGTGTGTGTGTGTGTGTGTGTGTGTGTGTGTGTGTGTGCCCGAGAGGGGGGGGGATATAAGATGTGGGGGGGGAGT
>CAAE01013723.1:0-31282 GCA_000180735.1 Tetraodon nigroviridis
CCCAAGAATGGACCAACGTGCTTCTGACTGATAGATTTTAGATGACTGTGGTTATTTTAACCCCTTAATTATTAAGGATTTACTGGCAGACACTTTCCCTGCCTCTCGGCCACCCGCTCCCAGGGTCCCACTG
The DNA here is from genome assembly GCA_000180735.1 of Tetraodon nigroviridis. Classification (NCBI taxonomy): domain Eukaryota; kingdom Metazoa; phylum Chordata; class Actinopteri; order Tetraodontiformes; family Tetraodontidae; genus Tetraodon; species Tetraodon nigroviridis. The sequence goes on from CAAE01013723.1 coordinate 134, forward strand.
CAGATCCTTCAGCCCCACTGGTGGACACCGGAACTGGGTCAGTGACGTAGAGAAGGAAAAAAAAGGCGAGTCTAAAAAAGAACACTAAGTAGCAAGTTTACAGTTACATTCAAAAAGTATCATTTAAACGTTTTTGTCAGCCCAAATCTAATTTGACAAATACAGGTGCTTTTTTATGACACTTTTTTTCTGTAATCTGCTGTGATCACGATGCAGTTGTGCAAATTTGACTGATGCTGCAGCTCCCAGAGGATTTCATTAGAGAAGGATAGTAGGTTGATTTAATTCACCTTTTAATCTGCTGTTCTGCTTCTCTGAACCTGAATGAAATTGGATGCACCCCTCACGTGCAACACTTGGAATTTGTGCAATTAGTTTGGATTCTTTACTGCAGTGAAATGGTTAAAACCAGTTGTTTTAGGCACATATGTATGAACAGTCACAACAGGATGGCACATTAGACAGAGTCCAAATTATTTTTTTAAACATAGTTGAAATTTAAAAAATAATCTTTAGTTTTTACATCATAGCATAACATAGCATTTACCTCCAGTGCATAAAACAAATAATTAGGGGCTTAAAATACCAGTGGCCTCAGTCTTGCACTTGTAATAAAGGAAACATTTGAAATAAACAAATGCAGTGCAAAGTCAAAGAAAAAGTCATCAGGGAACATCCGTAAGCCTAAATGGTGGTTTTATAATGGGGAGAAGAAATGTGTTATCTTCCTCGTTAGCATCAGTTTCTGTGATCTCCTGTTATTATCTTTGTAATCCATCAAAGCGACAGCAGTGAAATGTGGATTTGGCTGGATTCCCTGAAAAAAGCACCAATTTTCAAGCATAATGTGAAGCAAAATAACTTGTTTTCTTTTCTTTCAATAGTGCATTCTCTTCAAGCTGAAACTAAAAGTGGCCTTCGGGGAAGCTCTGCAGTACTCTGGACATTCTAGCGCCAAAGCACTGCCAAGTTTCACCATTGCACTGTGGGGAACACACAATCACAGCGAACACCGATGGCGCACACGAACACTTGCAGTGGCCACCGAAGCGATCGTCCTCGTCCATGAGACACAGTGGACACGTTTGAGGCGCTGCTGCCGCGTTACCACGGTTTCGGTCATTAATTAACACATCGGCTCGGACCAACAGACCCTCAAGCATGTTTGGTTGTGTGCAACAGCTGAACAGTGTTGACATGTATAATATTTGGTATTTAAAATCGAATTCTGCAGCGTGGACGGAACCACTAGACTGGCCAGTACAGCTGCTCTCCCTCATTCAGTCCCAGTTCCGTCAACAGTGGGGGGGTGTGTTTGTGGAACGCCTGGGCCCACCGTTCAGCCCCATTTCTTCTGGAGTGTAACAGTTTGGGGTGTGTGCAGAGTCTGGGGTATTTGCAGGGCCTTGGTGATCAGGGTGTGGTTTGCCGCCTTGCGTTTTGCTCACATCCGGCGTGTGCACCGGGAGTTGAGCGTAACACTTTGCATCGTATGTGGGATGAGAATCTCCGAACTGGGGGGGCCTCCAGGGTCTTTCATGGCCATGCTGGCCCCTACCATGGCAGGGTAGCTTCGGTTCCTCCTCAGCCCTGCGTTCAGACCTGGAAGTCCACCATTCCCCAGTCCCGCGGGTCCAAATGGGGGATAGCAGAGCATTCCCGGTTGAAATGAACGCAGCGGGAGTGAAAAGTGTGTGGAAAGACTTGAGTTTGTCCACCAGTCGCAGTTTGAGCAGCTCTGCGTGGAATTCATCTTCCGATGTGCCCTGGTGCTCCCTCTCCCTCTCCGTCTCCCCCAGCACTTCCCTCAGTATGGTACAAGCTGGCTTGGAGGCAAGGAAAGTGTCGTGAAAAGGCGGGTCCTCGTTCGCAGGGCTGAACTGAAAAGCCGGGCTGGTGGCGGCAAAGGAGGCCGATTTAGAACGAGGAGAGTTGGGCGGGGTGCTGGGCTGGAGGATGAGGCTTTCCGGACATTTTCTTGGCATCTCGTCTTTCCACCCCCCCTGAGCGGTGCTGCTCTGCTGCTCCGGCGCTCCGCCCACAGACGCCGAGGCGGCGCTGACGTCAAAGCCTCTGTCCCAGCTCAGCGGGTCGTAGGACGAGGAAGAAATGCCGCGCTCCAGCAGGAGGCGCACCAGCCCCAGGGACGTGCTGGTCGTCCTGGTGGAGTCCCGCAGGTTGGTGGAGGACTCTGCCAGGGACAGAGCGAGGGAGTGGCGCCGTGGGGTGCAGCAGGGGGTGTAGGACGGCGTAGGTGGCGCAGAGAGGGGCACAGGAGAGGAGGTGGGTGTGGGCGTGCTGACGGAAGCGCTGCTCTGACAGGAGGCTCGAGCTGGGCTGGAGGGCGAAGGGGGCAGAGTTAGAGCCAGAGAACCAGCGCAGGGGCAGACATTCACGGACCGGTCAAATATGAATCCTCTAACATAAAGACGCAGAGATGGGAGAGTTTAGGAGCGTGTTACCAGCTCTGCCGTCTGGGACAAATAGATTCAATTTAGTTGTTATTTATGAATTAGACCTGAACTAGAAGATCAAATGAGCACACAAGTCCACTGCAGCCTGATTCAGCTGTCACGTGACCCCCGCCTGGTCTTAGGCATCAAAACAAATTGGTCTTTTTCTTTTTATTCCTCCTGCTGGATTTCTACCAACTGTCTCAGACTTGTTGCGAAAGGAAGCTCCAGCCGAACCGGATGAGGGTCACATGACATCATCTCAGCCTATTCTCTTTGATCTGAGGATTCTAGTTCTAGTTCAAACCTTCAGAAGCTCAGACGTGTTAGAGGGCGTCGACAGAACATTAGTGTTACCTGTTTACACACACACACACACACCCGCAGTAGAAGCACAGTCCCATGCTCTGCCTCACCCATGTTTTCAGAGGGCCTGCTCTACTTTGGCCATGACAACCATATGATACAACTCCAAATCATCTTCCTCATCACTTGACCTGCCGAGTCCAATCAGACAGCAGTGTTTCTGCGCGTTAGGAGCTGTTTACGGATACCAGTTATACCAGAGACCAGGAATGGGTTCAGATTCCAACGCCATCCCATCTCTGTAGCTGACGGTGAGAGTGTGTGCAGCGCGACTTCGGAGACGCGTACCTGGCAGAAACGGAGGTTAGCTCGTCAGACGGGTGAAGGATCCTGCAGGTGGTGAAGGTGTATGTTGAGCTTGTGTGGGACATACACTTCCCAGGGAAATTAACTATGAAGAAAGAGAGGGAAAAGAAGGTGAGAGGCAAAATTGAAGAAGGCAGAAAAAGTGTATGTGTAAAAGCCCCGAGAAGGAAAAACACCAGCTTAGACCAGACGCTGGTCTTGTATTAAAGTTTAGAGATTTTCACTGTTTAGGGGGTCAATAATACTGATAGAAGAGAAGAAAACTCTGATAATGTTTATATTATTAAGCTAGCCAGGTAGAACTGAATACTTGAACGAGATGAAGTACGATTAAAAAAGGTGGAAAGCAAGAATAAAGATGCAAACTGAAAGTGAAATGATTGTATACTCGGTTCTGATGAAGCCAAATGGTTGCAAACACAAGGACTGCTGGTAGGACGGGTGGGCGTGCACGTGAGCAGGATGGTGCAGGATCTGAGGCTACAGTGGGGCTGAGAGTTGTCCTGTTAACGCCTCTGCTAGTGCCCCCCCCAGGGTTAAAGGAGGCAGTGCCGTGACCTTAGCCAAGCGCCCCCTCACCAGGTGTCCGGTCCAGTGTGGTGCTGTGTAAGGCCTGGAGCTCCTTGAGGTCCACGTGTCCGTTCATCTCTAAAGAGGTGGGGAGAGGAGAAGAGGCAGAGGAGGGTCTGGGGAGGGACGGCATGTTTGCTACATGTCCATCTTTTTCCTGGGTAGCTTCTTGGGCCCTGCATCTTTCTCCGTGCAGCGTTTCCGTCTCAGTCTCACTGGATTTGTTGCAAACTGAAGAGGTAGAATGAGGCAAATCTTTAGAAGCAGAAATCCCTTCTTCGGGAAACCCCATGAAGGAGTCACAGGAGAGTTCGTCCTCCTCTGGTTGGTCCAGCTGCCAGCTGTCTTGTTCCTGCTGCTCCTGCTCGTGCGGTAACGTGCAAAAGCCCTTTGTGACCACGCCGGGCCTGTGGTCCAGCAGAGCCCCCATGTGAGGTTGAGCCAACTGTTGCCACGCATGGAGAGTGGCGGAGCCTGGAAAGAGTTAGAGAAATGTTAGGATTCCTTCATCACTCTGCTTTCTAGTTAAAAGAACAAAAAACAAAATGTTTTTTCCCCCCATTGTGATGTAAGTGGATGTGATTCACATGTTATGAGATCCATTTCAGTTCTAAGTGTACTTCATGTGTTAAACTTACAATACACAATCAGTTGACTGATGACAGAAACACAGAACAGAAGGTTGGGTTTTTATTTGGAAAGAGCAGCTAAACCAGTAGAACAGAAAAGTCAAATAGAAAGACAAGATTGAGTAAAGAAAGTTGAGGAAAGGAACAAAATGTACATACGGTACTTTTGCATGGATGAAAACAAAAGACCAAAGAAAATGATGAAGAGGGAAATAAAAGCCACAGGGCTATTCTAGAAGACCAGCTCACTTTTCATCTGGGCTAACGCTGTTGGCAGGCTGAAGTATTTAGAACAAAACTGTTAAAGCATAATGTGCAAAGAATGTGAGGAAGAAAACACGAAGGTACTATTTAACCAAACATCAGACTATAGATCCTGAAATGTGTTTTGTTATTTCAAATTGCAAAAATGTTTTTTACTTTAGCAACGTCGTAATTCAAAATGCGGCCGCTGGAGGGCGCTGCAAACCAAGGACGGGTGATGGGCAACTAAGAACCAACACCGACAAACGCGCTATAACTCAAACCAGCAGCGTGGTTGTGTGTGTCTGAAGTAAAAGGAATGCTGCAGATTTAAACTGCCTCCCTGCTGTTCCACCACTTCCAGTAGGCCTGTGATTAAAGCCAGTGGACCTCTGAGGCGTGTGTGTGAGCTCGGCAGGCTGCCCGACTCCAACCACCTGGAGCTGCCCTGCAGGGTTCTGGGAAGACGCGAGGCGCTCAGAAAGATTCTGGATGAGCTACAGTTGTGGAGAACCAGGTACTGACTCTGGGGCTGGTTCTGAACGGTCTGACTGTTTTTCTCTGACTGGATCGGAGGGCCGCATAGAAATACCCAATCAGAAGTTTTCATGTGGTTGTGCAGGTGTTCCTGAAACATTCTGTTATCGTGGAGAACACTGGTATGTCTTTGTGAGGAAGTATCACCTTCGAGTGGCTTTACAATCTGTAGCTTCTCCGGCAAGTATGATCTGGTAGTGAAAGCATATCCCGACCAGATGCTTCCGAGAGACTGATGCGAGCACAGCGAGAACAGGCTCTCTGCTGGGGTCCCTGGACCTCCACTGCTACCCCCACCTCCTTTTTCTTCCTCCTTGGCCAAATAAGCAAGCTTTCGCTCCCTCTCCTCCTCAAAAAAACGCTTTTCTGAGAGGTAGTTGTCACGTCGGAGGGAAAGGCGCCGCAGGGCCGCCTCCAGGTCCCTGCTACCCGGGGTCCCTGGGGTGCCGGGGGGGCGTTTGTTAGAGTCTTCTGACCTGAGGAGCACAGATTTTAAATGACTGCTATGCTTGTGTTGTTCTATCTCAAGCCTGGTAACCAGGGTAACCAATAAACAACATAAGATCTGTAAAACTTGGATGCAGAGTGGGGTCTCCCTACTCGTTATCTGGGGTCTCCAGGGTGCTGCCGGTCCTGTTGTCGAGGAAGATCCCACCTCCCACCTCGCTGCCGAACGCGGAGCTGCAGCGTGGCGTGCCCACCCTGCTGGAGCGCCCCGAGGTGAAACACGAGGTCTGATTGGATCCTGGGATGTTGAGGGGGGAGGGGGCAAGCGAAGACCGCTGCTGACGCATCAGGTTCAGGTTTTTTACTGTCTGGAACACTCGTTTGGGCTGCAGTCTGGACAAGTTTGACAGAAATACAAGAGTGATCAGGACTATCTCCCTGTTGGCGTAGAGCAGCGGACTTGTCCCCTCCGGTACCGGTACCTCTGCTCCTCTACGTCAGGGTCATCCATCTGAAGCTCCTTCCTCATGGTGCCCTCTATTTCTGCTGCCAGGGAGTCCTGGGGGGGAACACCAAGAGGTGAAAAGGTTCTCTGCAGCTACTGGGACAACGTAGGCGACGTTTACAAAGGCGGCTCACCATTGGGAACAGACCGAGAGAATGGAACCGCCGCGGCGTGTTGAGGGGCAGAGTTTTATTCCTCAGGTTCTTCAGCTCTTCCTGAGCTTCGTGAAGCATCTCCATGCACTCCGCATACTTATCCTCCAACTCTCGCAACTGAGAGGCACAAAACAGGAGGAAGAAGACGCACATGGGTTTATCAGGTTGGTAGCTCGATTCCAACCGATGATCTGTAGACGTGATCTGTACAGAGATCACGACTGTGGTGAGAGGTGTGTCTCACCTCAGCAGTGAGCTGCCGCTGGGCGTCCTTTGCTGCACCCAGGTGCTGAGTCAGCTCCTCGTTCTCTAGGGCGTGCTGGGAACACGCAGGAAAATAAGATAGGTCTTGTTGCTACCAGACAGACCACGATCGGGAAGAATGTTGGCTGAGTGTGGAGTTTCAACAAAGACAGACGCTTTCGTACCAGCTTGACCTTCTTCTGGAGGTCTACTATTTGCGAGAGGAGGTGTGTGATCTCCTCCTGCTGCCGGGAGGCGTCGTCGCTTTTTCGGGCCAGTTCTTCAGACAGAGATGTGATCTGAAGGTTGGAATTGCCTGGAATGACGGACAGGATCAGAATCGGACCAAAAGGTCCCGACTCTTATGTAACAGTGGATGGATTTATTGGAGGTTCTTACGCAGTTCTTTGACACAATCATGGACAAGCTGCTGCTCCTTTTCCTCATACGAGATCGTCTCTGTTTCCAGATGGCTTGCCTGACAAAAAAAATAAACAGTATGAAGCACTTTATAATGTTAATAATTAACATTTCTCCCAAGATAACTGGGGTTGTTTTTAAGATATTAGAATTTCCAAATGTAAAATGATAAAGGTGCTCATAAAACCAGGCCCGCTAAACCTTTGAGTCCTGCGACTCATAGCATCTGCTTCGTAGCATCTGCTGACTGATATTTTCATACCAAAACAGATGTTTTGCACAGATTTTGATTCACTACAGTCTTGATAATGTGCAAGTTGTCCAAATGTTGGATATAGTTACGGATTCACTTCACAACTAGAAAAAAATCAGACACTTTCACAGCATTTTGCTGCATTTCTACGTTTGAAGGTTGTTTTTTTTCTACCTCTGATCGCAGTGATTTGTTTTCCTCCTCCAGATCTTTGAGTTTCTTCTGCAGGGAGTCCAGTGGGAAAAAAGTTGGTGTTGACACGTTGCTGTCAGCGGGACGCACGCTGGGAAAATACGAGGAGGACGTGTGAATCCGCAAGCAAAGACGGAAACCTCAAATGTTGTTCTAATGCTTTCATATCTCGACTCTTAATTATTAAAAAGGGGATTGTTGATTTAGTTTGACATTAACGTGAACATTTAATAGAAAACTGCTTCCCTGTCCTGAGGAGGAAACTCACGGTGTGGAGGTGAAGGACTCCCCCTCACTTTCCTCGGCTGCGTTGGTGTAGAACTGCAGCAGCTCGTCTTTCATGGACAAGTCGTGACGCAGCTGCGAAACCTAAATTTGGATGAGAAATGGAAGAGGTGGTGCCAGACAGGAAATAAGTGCGCTAATCTACAGAAAAACCCTCCCGAAATACACACTCTGGGCCGCGTACCTCCTCTCGTATGTGCTCCACTTGCTCCTCCAGCAGATCATTCCTCTCACTGAGGGCTTTGTTTTTCTTCAGCAGCGACTGCCCGATGCGAGCCGCCAGCTCCAGGTCACGCTCCTTCTGCAGAAAGTGGAGGATTTGTTGTTGTTGCTTCGACCGTGGGTTAAAGAATGATATTCCATTCCATTGATATTCCACATTTAAAAAGACAAGAACACACAACTTACCTCTTCCAGCAGTCGAGTCACAGCATCGATGTCACTGTAGGTCTTCGTCATCTGGCCCACCCTATCTGCACACAGTACTACACACACACACACACACACACACACACACAACATGTTTAGATACATTGCAAAAAAAATAAAAGTAAATCACCAAAGTGTGGCTGAGCTCAAAGCATTTTTAATTAGGGTTACTGAGGGTTGGGATGGTGGGATGACTGGGTGCTTTTTTGTTTCACCTGCCCTCACCTCTTGTAGTCCAGCCCTGTTTTTCACTTCCTTAATCAAGTTATCCCAAACAGTGGTCTAATGAATTATTTGTAAGTGCTTAACATCAGACGTGCTAACTAAAAGTTAATAAAAAACACACAAGTGGCCACGTTTGGCCACATCCCCATGAATCAAGACCAAGCAGGGGTTTGCCTGCGCACCTCTGAGGAATTTCAACCACAAAAGTTTTGTTGTCATTGAGCTCCTCCCAATCTGAAAGAAACGTCCGAACCATCAGTTGTTCCAGACAAGCTGTATTTATCTTGCAGGTCAACACGGGGTCATCGAGCCAGAATAGGTACATAGCCAGTTTTCAAAGTCTTCCGTGTGAATGTCAGACTTCTTCTGCAGCCAGTTACCTAAATCCGGTATAAACGTGTCTCACCAGACATGGCTACAGCAGTTCCTTAAAACGAGTCTGCATGAATGCAAAACAGAGGGAGCCAATGCAAACCACATATTTCCATGTGCTGACAGTCCAAGCTGTGTGTGTCCGCTGGTCAATGGACAGGAAACCCTTTAATGGTCGTCCTTTCAGGGTTTTTTTGGGGGTCGTTCTCCATTCCAAGGCAGATATTTCGAATCAAACTTCCAAAGAGTTGGTAAAAATTAAAATAAATGTAATAAATTCAATGTTGAACATATTTCTACAGGTATGTTCTGCTTGGTGGGCTAATCCAGCAGCATTACATCGGAGAAATACAGGCAGTGTGAGGGCGTTTGACCACTGAGCGGCTTTGAGAAAGATTCATTTCCAAACCATTTCTGTCACACGGCTTCCTATCACCTAACCGAATATTAATTATGGGGATTAAATATAACAGGAAATTTCAATGAAAGTTGATCAGGATGTCGGTGAATTGAGATTCTTTAAGTGACCACAACAAATTTGCAACACGGGGGAGGGAGGGGGGGCATCAAGGTCACTGCCCCAAACATTCTGCAGCTCCAGGCAACAAACAAGTTCTGCAACAATAAAAAGAGGCAGACAAAGAGGAGAAAGGCCCAGGAATGTGTAAACTAACACCCCAAAGACCTCAAAGAGGAATCGCTTGATGATTTCTTTAGAGTTCCAAAGCACAGATATGGAAAAGTCTGCAAACAAACTCCCACAAAGTCACAGCAGGAATAAAGAGCCAGGAGTAAATGAAATGATCAACATGTGTGCTATTACATACCAAAAACAAAGCTACCTTCATACAAAACCTGTTGCTCTTCATCCATCTCTTCCTCCTCCACCTCCTTCGCTTTGCCTCCATGACTAGGAAGACAAATATACTCTTCTTCCAGCCTTGTGCTCTCCAGAGGAGGAAGACCGAGATCCCCCTCATCCTCGTCCGTGAGGTTAAAGTATGTCAGCTGGTGCTCTGTGCCAGCGAGCGTGCAGTGTGCCATTCTCCCCTTCACACTAAACCAGCAGCTCTGCAGGTTAGCCATGGCTCCTTGCAGCGCTGCGCATTCTTCAACTATGGATGGATCACGGTGTCCCAGAAGTCCAGGTCCAGCTCCACGAGTCTGTTCCACAGAGGACGGCGTCTCCAGTCCGCTCCTCTGAGCACCATGACCGGCAGAGTCGGAGTCATTTCCCCAACACCCGTCTGACCAGCCACTTTCTGAAAGTGTGTGTGTGTCCTGCTGTGATAGCAGCAGATAGCCCGACTCCTCCCACACTATCTGCATGGCTGATCCCAGTTAATTGCATGCTGAAAGGGGTGGAAAGGTACACTTAGAAAGAGGTCATCTAGGAATTAAACTGGATTTCAATTGTGACAGATGGGCTCGTTTACAATAATCTCTCTCAACAACTCTTCTCTTTCCTGAGGGGAGAAAGAATGACTAGAAAATTGACATCATCAAAGACTTTTGAATAAGTTTTCAGTTGCAGGCTGGTATCTAGTGCAAACCCCTCCCAGTGGCAGAAACTTGGTACAGTCCAGTTCAGCCTCCTCCTCTATGGCGACAACAGGTGGAGTGGAGAATAACAAACATGCACCTGTTTCCAGGGTGGGGCCGTAACACAGGGACCTTTAGTCAGTCCTTTTATACCCTGCATGCTTGGATTGTGGCATTTTATTTGAGCAATGGAATGATCCCTGCCAAAACTGAAGATTGTAATCGCCATTACTACCGTGGCTCGTCCTAGGAACATAAGCATCAACAGAGGGTTTGCTGATTAACCGTCAGGGTGGACCTACTGCTCCAAAACTTCACCATGTTGTTCAAAGCCAGAACGGCCCATAAAACTTCACCCCGAGGCAACAACAAAGTGTCCCAATTTGCTGCTCATTAGCCTGCGCTCAAGTGTTCTAATTACTGCTCTAGAAGAGAGATGCTCCACTCTTTGGTCCAAAAGGACCCAACACAAAAGGACAAGCAGCGCTTTCTTCTTCTCCCACATTTAGGCTTTCTCTTTCTAAAACCCTCCCCCCTACCTGACGTCAGGTGAGTTTGTTTGCAGCGTTTTAAAGACCATAAAACCAAAGGCACAGTTTTATACTAAACAAACACGAACGCAACGCTTGTTTTTGCTTTTCATGAGCTAAACGCAAACGTTCTAATACATGTCCTACATAGAGGAAAGACCTGTTTCACTCGAATCTTGTCCCAAAATCTGTCTAAATCTGCACTTCTTCTTTGCTGAGATAATCTATGCAGATCCAGGGCATCCACGTCCGGTGGAAAGTTGGCTGTGCAAGAACTGGGATGTTTTTTTTTAGCATCCGGGAAGTGCAAACAGATCATCGCAACATGGGGCCGTGCACGATCGTGCCCCAACGTGGCACGACATCGGGCCTCAGGACCTCTGTGCATTCAGTATGCCATCGATAAAACCCTAACCCCAGCAGACCCACAGGACACCGTCACGCTGCCCGCCATCTGCCCCGAACAGCCAAAACCAGCCAACACCGGTGGTCAGGTGGAGAGCCCCCCCCCCCCCCCCCCGGGCTGGTGTGGTCACCCCTGGTTACGATCGGGAGGCCAGATGGTTGTCCTTCCAAAAACACCTTTGGAGACGGCTTACGGCCGAGAAATAAACATGCAACTCACGACCAACAGCTCTGGAGGACATATTGTGAATAATATTGGAGATAAATCGGTCTTTTGCGTATATAGAGAATGTTTTAGACCTCTGCGTTTATATTTTTGCTCAGCAGCTTCCAGCTACTACAAAGTAATTGACTGTCATCTTCAGGCTGCCTTCATGCAAACGATTGGTCTAAATATAAGACAGCCCATGTCCACATCTCTAAGAATATAACAAAGCTGTTTGCCATTTCTGCCTTTGCTCTGTTCATCAAAAAGACTGCACCTCCCCTCCAGCCTGGCTAGCTGATCACTCAATGTGAACCGAGCATCTGACTGACCTGGTTAAATAGCGCTGCTGAAATTTGAGCTGCTGCGCTCACACAGGGAGCCGCTTTACCTTCTTATGCTGTTACGTAAGAACTCTGGAGGATGAGAGACACATGCACAGCGCAGCTCACGTAACAGGCACAGAATCCCATCCCCATTACCGTACTACCTCACACCATGTGCTCAGACCTGACGTACAGTCCAGATGAGAAGTGGTGGAGAGCAGAGCCGACCTGTCGTCACACAGCACGCCACGCCGTGCCATCGGTCCCCCGCACTTAGGAAAGGTCAGGAGGTCACTCGCCCCATGCTGCTGTAGAGTGTGGGGTTGTGATTTAAATGCCAGGATGGATAACGGAGTTATTGAATTGATTTCGTAGTTATGCCATTTATCACAGGTGAGTGACTCAGCTGCCATAAAGCACCTGTTACTGCCTTCAACAGCCGCTTCCTGCTGTTCCGGTCCTGCCAGTCCTCCCTCTGCTGGACTGGACCAGCTTAGCGAGCAACCACTAACTTACCACCACTGCCCGTTTTCCCTTTAACGTCAGTGAGCGTGTTACATGAACAAGTTGGGGGAATTGATCGTCTCGCTGCGGAACGCTGCCTTACCGTCAGTGCACTCGTCGTAGTACCAGTCCAGCTCGTAGTAGTCGGCCCTGACAAACCTCTGGCCTCTGCTGTGGCCTCGCCTCTTCATCATCATTGCTCTGACACGCGGCTCCATCCTTGCCAGTGGCCCAGCACGCTTTGCGTCTCAAAGCGACATCCCATCATGCCCACTGCTCAGGTTTCCAGGCATTAGTGTCCTCTCTGTCCCTCACTCCTCAGCAGTCACATCAGCAGAGAATCTGGAGATTCACCGTTAATTCCTCTGAACTCTGGCTTCCAGCTGTTAGCCCAAAACGGAAAACTCATCCTTTTATCAATTTTCTTCTTTAGTTCAACTCCCAGCTGGTTTCTGCCTTCCTATAGGTCCAACACGTCGGCTCTGGATCTGTCCTCCTCGTGTATCTGTCCATTTCCAGCTTCCAGCCAGTTTAATTGCTGGTGTCCTGCTGGTGTGTCCTCCGGCTGAGCATCGGGTCACGTGAGGACGTTTCCTCCTTCGGTCACAGCTCTAAATCCGTGCGCGCACCACAGCATCTCCAACAACGACTCAGTAAACACAGAGACCCAGCAGCAGCACCAGTCACGGGTTCTGCAGCACCGATGATGATAGTTATGACACACAGGGTGGGCGGGACCACGGGAGACCAGCAGCCAATCAGAGAGCAGCAGCATCACGAGCCTTCGCCCACCCTCCAGTCCCGCGCAAGCAGCAGCATCTCTCGCTCTCTCCTCTGCTTTGTCCTTCAGTGGGGTTTCTATGGCAACGGGCTCCGACTCCAAGCAGCCCCTGTGAGCAGAACACCAGTGCGGTGCTGGCCAGGATGACGTGGCTGAACGGACGTGAATGAACATGTGAACAAAGGCTGATTCAGGATTGGCTGTTGGGAGCCGGAGGGTGAGGGAGCCAGCACGAGGGCCCCAGACGGGGAGCCACTCCGCGGGTTAAAGGAAACCAGGGCCAACAGATACAATGAAATACCCGACTTCATTATTACGTTTGTGTGATTAATGGCACATTTTTATCCCCAGATTTTACTTCGTCTTTTTTTCTTCTGCCTAGCATAAATGTTTTTCTTAACACATATTACTTTATATTTATGATATAACATTGTTCCTCTTTGCTCTACATAGTTCCAAAAAAAAAAACCCAAGATAATTATACTTTGTGTTATGAATTAGTATTTTTGGTGTTACCACGAACGAAATTGCAGACAAAAAGGATATCCAGTTTATGACTTTTTAAGCGAGTTCAAAGGGCGGTATTGACTAAAATAGGCATCAGACTTCACGGTTCTTGGCCATGTTTATTTATAAAACGTCTCACCGATTCTAGGAACAGCGTTTGTTTTTTCAGACTCTACGCAGACACGACTTAATTATTGATGACAAAATGAATAAATAAACACTTAACATTGCTCAGTCTGTCATGTGGAGAGTTAGCACGTGTTTCATGTGAGCGTGTGTGTGTCCACCAACAGTTTACAAGTGTGTATGGGTGTGTGGTTGACTTAAAGGTGGTGCAGACAACAACCGAGCGTGATTCAGTCTGATAGGACAAACGCCAACGCGTGTCCGGGAGGAGACCGACGGAGAGCAAAACACCAGCCAGGAGTGTTTGTTGTGGCAACAGAGCCCAGCTGTCCCATCCACACTCTGCTGGACAGATGGTCGCCCTTCACTCTCACTCCTTTTTTTATTACTAATCTCTCAACATTGATGTAAATCCCTCAAAGTCACCTTTAAATATCATTGCCCCTCGAAATCTAAAAAAGAGCACTAGCAGCAGCTCGACAGAGTTTAGGAGACTAATGGGAACATAATCGTTGTAAGAGGGGCAGAAAAAGGGTTTAAAAATGAATTACTAGAAGGTGTTCTACTTACAGAAGTACTTGAGGGTCTCCTCTATCTGCTCAGTGGTCAGGTCGAGGACCACATCAGGCTCCACCAGCGGCGTGTGCAGCCAGTCATCCTGCTCGTAGCCAAAAACAGTGTCGGCCCTCAGCTTGTAGACCGGCAGCTGTTCCTCCAGCAGACTGATGATCTCCAGCTCGGGTAAATCCCTACTGTTGCACACATCTGCACAAAAAGACAAGGGTGTGTGTGTTTACACTGATGGACAAGAAGAGGGAGAGAGTGATCAGAGCTGATGGAAAAATGCAACACTGCCCGACTGGTGCTGGTGTATGCTGCCCCCTGGCGGCGGCGGAAGAAAACAACAGTCTAGCATTAACACAATGTACTTTCACTTTCGGATAGATAGATACTATACTTGGTGTATATTTATCATTGCAGTATATGCATGACTATGCTGAATATATCCGTTTTTGTTGTTTTAATGCGCGAGCAAGGTCTGCTCAGACTGTTACAGCAAAAATAGGTAGGAATTAAACAAAAATACAGAGTTATAACTCTAAAGCAAGACAATGTTTTACAACAATCAATCTGCGATTTGCCATTTCTTCTTTAGGGTGAAAAGCTGTAAGCCATAACAGAATCGCGTTTTACAAACTGAACTGGGGAAAACACCTGCAAGACACTTCTGAGCTGCTAAAGAAAAGCAAACAGTCTTACCTAAGCTTTGAGCAATGTGCCCGTGTTGACACACGTTATTACTGTCAGTGTGGATCCCTCAGAACCTGTGTGTGTCCGCACACACCACCCAGGTCAGTTTTATTACCGACAGACTCAGACACGAGCACGATGGCAGAATTAACCAAAATAATGAACGATTACACAAAATAATTGAGTTTCTTGTTTCTCTGCCCCCGTCCCTCCCATTTGCTGTCTGTCATCCTCTCCCTCCCTGTCTCTCTCTCTCTCTCTCTCTCTCTTTGTCTGTGACAATGCTGTCTTTCAGTTTTCTAATCCAGACTAAAAGACTGACTGTGCTGAAAAAGGGACACACACACACACACACACACACACCGTTAGGGAAATCATTAAACAAGCACATTTCATGAAGTACAAAATTAGCTTTAATACTAAAACCATTACTGCTGCTTTACTGTGTTCTGGTGTTGTTGTCACCTAATCACAGGCGTTTTCCTAAATTATTATTCTAGCATTGGGGGAAACTGCAGCCCTGTTTTGTCTGCAGTGTTTCTGTGTCCGTTTGAATTCATTTCAGTTCGTCTTTGTCCTGACCTTAAACACGACCACTTCAGCTCCCATAAACGAGTGGCGACTGGTCATGGATGAAGATAATAATAGCACAACACTCCCATGCTGTGTCTGCTGATAAAAGGTCACTGAGACGCCAAATTGTGTGTCTGTTTTGTCTGTGTGCGTTCATTCGTGAGCCGATTTGGTGAATCTAGTTTTTCAGCTCACAGTGAAAGATTTGCACTTTGAGCCTTTTTCCACAGACTTTTGCAGCATTATTTAGCCAAAATAAATACACCGAGTTGTGGTTAGTGTCACACACACACACACACAAACACAAACACACACAACAGATGACCAGGTTCAATTTCAAGTCGGTCAAATGTAAATATAGATGGTGGGTCAAACACCTGTGGGGTCACAGCGGCTAACAGGCCCTGGACCAAAACAGCCCAAGTTCAGATGTCACACACACACACACACACACACACACACACACACACACACACACACACACACACGTACTTCCATCTTTGCAGGGACTTTTGAACTTATAGGGACCAAGAAAAATGTCCTTGCTTACTAAAAAATGTCCTCACCTTGCTAGTAAAATGCCTATTTTGGTACTTAGGTAGTGTGTACAAGAACACACAAACAACTGCAACAGCCGTCAAAAGAATGGAAACACACACATTTAAATCAAAATCACATGTTTTTAGCAAAGTCAAATATGTGGCAGATATGAGCAAGAGTCTGGAATAAATCCAACACGTCTTTTTAAAAGATCCAACCAACAGCAGGAGGAGGAGAAGCGTCAGCCAACAAATAACGATCTCGTTTCATCTGGGCAGGAGTTTGAAATGAGGGCAAATCCTGGAAAAACCGAGATGATCACACTGCCACCATCTTTTCAAGTAAAGGTCAAGAAAGGCAGAACACCAGAGGTCAGAGATGGAACAGAAACAAGGCTGGAACCGTTTGAGTTAACACAGCGGCGCTCTGAAGGGGTGTTTCTAAGCCAGGCCCCATGAACCCACAACCTTAGCGCGTTAGAGTTTTAAAGCTTCAACACAACAAATAGACAAGAAAGCAGCTGGATAGGAGACAGACCGAAAGTTAAACAAAGACAAGCGGTCAGAGATGTTAGCCTGGCGCTCATAAACAGACCAGGGAGCAGAAAGTCCCGCTCACACATGCTCTACTCACTCATGGTGCCTGGACGCCGACTACCACCGGCTAGCCTGCCCTCTTCTCACATTTTCCAGAGGACCGGGAGGGGGCAAGGACGCACGAAATAACGCAAAATGGACAGAGAGCTTTGGGAGGGAGTGAGACAGGAAGAGAGAGAGAGAGAGAAGTTTCAGAGACGGAGGAAGAGCGAAGAAAGAGAGGGAGGGAGGAGTAACGAGGGGCAGAGACCCGAGCCAAACTGGTTCGTCATGCCTGACATGCCAGTGACGGCGCACGCACACACACACACACACACACACACACACACACACACACACACACACACACACACACACACACACGGACCACCCCCCACCCGTCCTCTCCTCCTCCTTCACCCAGAGCAAACCCAGGTTCTGCTTCAACACACGCAGCTTCTCTCTGGGATGTCGGCACTTTTCACCAGGTTACACTGATCCCCCAGGCTCCCCCAAGACCACCCCCCCACCCCGCCCCGCCCCGAGGGGCCGCCGCTGCATGAAAATGAACTCCAAACGTTGCCATGGCTGCGTGTTTTTTTTGCAGACACATGAGACAAAAGTCAACAAAGCGAGCTAATATTTACTGTGATCCTGGAACCAGCCTCTGGCTTGGGCTGAACCCAGGGCTGCAGAGCACCAGGCCCCCGTCCAGAATTAGACCCCCCGGCCTCTGCGGGTCACATGAAGTACAGCTGAGAGCGTCTGGGCTGAAGTGTCACCGTCGGCTTTTAATAACGCTGTGTTATTGAAGTGGTGCAGCTCCTGCAGATTTGCAGGGACAGATTCCATCTGGGCTGCTGCAACACGCAGGACAAGACTCCGGCTCCTCAAACTTGGCCCCGCGTGACAGCATGAAGGGGAACGGAAAAGAGGAAGGTCACAGCACAAAGCCGGGTTTCTGTGGCCATGATTGGATCAGAACGAGGCAGCGAAACTGGCAAACTCCCGCCTGTTTGTCCACTTACGTAACGTCTCTCAAGTAGACCTGTTTGCTCCTGAGCTCCTCACCAAGCATCCCATCATTTCACAGTGACTTAACTCTTTTTATCCATTCATCACTGCTGGCTCACCATAGAAGGGTTTGGCTCACACACACACACACACACGTGCATCCAACTCTGAACAAGTGTTGCAGTAACGGCATCGCACCAGGTGGCGGCAGCACTAAACTGGGACCTGAACTGGGAGAGTCTTACACTGTGGAAACTAACTGGAGTAAAGACCTTCTCCAGCCTGATCGTGCGAGCATCCACCACCGTTGTGTCACGGTTTGATGGTAACATCTTGTGCGGCAAACAGAATCTTTTGCGAACGACGTCTTAAGTTCACAGAAGGACGAGAGGGAGTGAAGGTTCACCGGATTGTGTTTGATTTGGGGGTGGGAGGAAGGGTGTGTGTGTGTGTGTGTGTGCGCGCGCGCCTCTAAGAAACTACAGGAAGGACCTTGTTCCTGTTTGTGTGCATTAGAAGTTGTATCGAACCGACTGGAGGTTCTGAGGCGTGACGGGGCCGTGGCCCCCAGGGAAACATTGTTACTGTTCATGTTGGTGGGATGAAAACTCTTCTTTTCTTCCCTTTTTTTAATTTACCTCCTGTTAACCACATTTGGATTCTAGCATTCTACTAATCATCCTTATGATCTGGTGGAAAGTGTGCGGCTAAAAGCTGAACTCCGAGCAGGAGATGAGCCATCAGAGTCTTTCTGCTCCCTTCAGGAGAAGCTGGAGCGGAGGAGGGGAACGATCTGTGGGGGGGGGCTGGGTGAACGAGTTGACAGAGACACTCCTCTCAGAGTTCTTTTCACAGGCTCTTTTTTTTCCATGCAGGGCTGAGGCCCCGTGGAGCTCTTAAACCGACAGGATGTGACACTGAAAAGGGGTCAGAGGGACTTTTCTCACAGTTCCAGAGCCTCCATCTTGCTCGCGACACAAAGGACCAGCTGAGTGTGGACCCCAGAGCCGTTTAGGGAGTGAACCTCCTCAGATCTGCTCTCTGCGGATCACTGAGACCCTTTAACGGTGAAACGATACAGATGCGGGCCCCTGGTGGTTTAGGTCTCAGGTCTGTGTGCAACATTACCAGTGATGGTCTCTGCATCTCTGAAGGCCGACCCCAGGTCCTCCTCCTCTTCCGCGTCCTCCTCCTCCTCACAGCCTAATACGATTTCTGGGTTTTGGAGCCAAGCTGGGTGGTTGGAAGAGCGTCTCGGGGGCGGGGCAGAGGAGCGGCTGCACGCAGTTGACGTCTGCGGGTCCAGCTTGGCGCTGAGCATCTACCGTTTTAAAGCCAGAGCAGCCATGGACGCAACCAGGACCTGGACCACGCAGATGGGACCCGAGCCAGGTCAGGACCTGTTCCAGGGCCAAGGTTGGACAGAAAACAGCCAAGGTGAAGACGACCAGAACCACATGTCAGGTGCTGGAGGCCGTCACTGGGTACCTGAAGGGAGAGAACGATGATGATGATGATGATGATGTGTGATTCTACAGATTCCTAAACGCTGTATAAATCAGCCTTTTTTGGTGTGTAAATCTGTTTTAAAACACATCTTTCTTTTTTTTCCCCGAGTGTGTGTGAGTCATGTCCCGGTGGCCTGTGAGGAATGAGGTCACACGTTCCACTATTTAGGGCGTCCATATGCCCAAACACTGTTGCTATGGGAAACAAGCCCAACGGCTGACGTCTGGGGAATCCACAGACGGCAAAGATGAATGTGTCCTCACACAGTTTGGAACGCGAGTCGGGTGTCAAACGATCAGACTGATTATCTGTGTGTGTGTGTGTGTGTGTGTGTGTGTGTGTGTGTGTGTGTGTGCGTCTGGCAGGAGCACTAACGGCGTCAAAACGTCTCCCACTGACCTCAACGCAACGCCGTGAAGCCCTGGCTAGAGCCAGCACTCATCACACTTTAAAGGCTAGCAGCAGTGGGAGGGTGGACGCTAACCCACAAGGCTACTGAAAGCATCAGGGCGTCCCTGAAGGCAGCGCAGCATGCTAGCGGCCCTGCTGCATGTTTCCAAAGCGCTGCGTCTGCTGCTGGACACCACCAGTCAATACGTCAGCTCAGAGAGCTCCGTCCTTGCTGGAGGGGCTTTCCCGGTTCCCAGCGCGCCACCGTTTCCAGCTTAGTCGCGCTGCTAAACGTCCGCCCGCGGTTCTGACTTCAACATTTGAGGACAAGCTGTAACCTCCAGCACTGCTCAGAGGTTCAGCACTGACGGCTTCTCACTACTCAGTGGCCTCTTTGATGTGATCAATGGTGGCAGCCATTTTGGCTCAGACAGGAAACCATGACTTCTGACAGTGGGACAGGATTGTTGGGTTACTTTAAAAGGTCTCCTAGTCAATCCAATCAATGCTAGACGATTTTAACCAAGGATTCCTGAAACAACCTGTTCTTTACCAAATGTTCAGTGTCTTTATGCCAGACATCCGACCGTAGGTCTTCTGACGCCTGCATGTCCCGCCTGCACACACGTGTTGCGTTATCTGCTCAGGTCCAGCGTTCAGCGCCGAGATAGTGCTGTTTGCACCGGTCTGGCTGCCAGATTGTGTGCGTGTGTGTGTGTGTGTGTGTGTGTGTGAGCAGCGAGACAGCTCAAGGCCTCCCACACATCATGTGCTGAGAACAGCCTGAGCAGGACTGTTTTTAGAACCTAAAGCAGCTGGAGATGTGTTTAATGTCACCCAGCACCAAGCGCCGCTCCACTCCCACTTCGAGCCAAAGCGCCACTTCCTGCAACTTTTGGTGGATTTCGGATCTTAGAGTAAATAAGGGTCAACCAACTTGCCAGACATGTGACTGAGCTGAGTTTCATCCCAGCACAGCTGAAACACACTTTGTTCAGTGTGATGACCCAAGGGACCAGAAGCACCCAGAGTCCAGGCTGCACCTCTTTAGTTCACAACTTTAAGCGTCAAGCAGTGTTTTTTTTTCAGGCCCCTTACCGGTTCAGGAGACAGTGCGGCTTTCCCAAAAAAGGAGAAAAGATCCAGATTTCTCGGCCTGGCAACCACCTGGAGATCTCTGCTCGGGTCGCCCAGTGCGGCTGTGCTGGAGCCCAAGAGCGGCCGATCAACGCGGTCACAGGATCAACTTACAGCCGGCCGAAAGGGAAATAGACGGAACCATAACTCAGCGCAACTTTTTGCGTCTATCAACCGCACCCGCGAATGTAAATCAGCTGTTTGACTGTTTCAGTCATTCAGTCGCTGGATGGAAACAACGCTGCCGAACTCGGCAAAGTCAAACTCGATGCGATGCGAAGCGACTTCCGGTTCAAAACGTTTCAAAATAACTGCAACTTAGTTCTGACAGACGCTCACGGTCAGAGTTCAAATACTACAGCAGTTTACACAGATCACTTTTATACGACCAAGATCCACCAAGAAAACCATTTATAACCGCTGGAGGATATGAACGCTGAAGGTCTGGAGGGTGTTCCAGTGTGTAACGTCGACGAGAGTAAAGAACATTTGTTTTACCTCCTAGATATCAATTTTATTTGACACATTCCTTATACGCGTGTCTTGTAAATAATTTACGTACGATGATAATGTAAATTTATATATATTTTAAACACCACGTGCAGCGGGGAACTGCAATTGAAAGGTTTACAGGCCTCTCACAGTTAAAAGTAGAAGGGTTGCATGTGCTCATTTTTGGGTTACTTACACACACACAGTTAGTTTAAGGTTTATTAAGGAAGATAACTCTTTGATTACAACCTGCCACCTCACCAATAATCCCTTTCACCTAGGTCACAGACAGTTTGGATGTTCAGGTACAAAGCATTAACCTAACAGTAAAGGAAAATATTCTAAACTTCAAGTACAATACAATTAAGTCAAAACTTTGCAGACCTAAACACCAATAAGAGCAGTGGAACTCGTTAAGTATTACTACAGCTTATCCAATGACCTTGGCGGAAGTCCACGCTCTCCGAGCGCCTGTCTAGTTTAGTTTTATTTTGAAGACCGACTTGGGCTCAGGGGAAGTGAGGCTCTGGGTGTTTTGTTGAGCTTCACGGGCTGGGAAGTGTCGGGTTCCTCTCGCTGAATGAGTCACAGTTGAATTGTTGCACATTTTCATTGTTTTTCTTCCGAAATCCGCAGCCTCCAGCCTTTGTTAGCCTTTGTCACACACATGCACCTTTTTTAAACAACTAATTTCTGAAATCACACAGCATGCATGCTTAGTCCAAGTTAACAGCGCGAATTAAACGCGGCTGTAAAGTTTCGCAAAGGCAGGCTTCCCTTCTTGCCCCACTGTGTCGACATTCTGCCAAAAGCTTCCAAATGTGTGCTGCTTTTTGTTCGGTTTCCGTGTCATGTAAAAGCTCATAACGTGAAAGTTAAAAATCCAGACATTCAAATGTGATAATCTCGTTTTGCTGTGCTTTATTTCAACAATTTGAATTGCAAAAAGTCTAAAGTTCTAATTTGCATCGCTCACAGTGGACCGCCTGCGTACTAGACTAGCCGGTATCCTAGCAACGAAGACGCGGACTGTACCATTTCAAAGTAGTAAATCAACCCTTAAACACGGAAAAATGCATCCGACGTTAACTATTTGAATTTATTTTGTTTTACTTTTTTAATTAAGGTGTTTTTAAACGCCATTATTTCTTTAAATTCAAACTTTTATTAGCCAAAGGATTCCAGGGTCCCTCCATTGACTAGAATGGCATGACCCGACGCCACCGTCCCCGTCGCCATCAAACTTGAGCAAGAGTGAGTTTTTCCGAGCTTTTATTTATAATTTACATGTTTAATAATAAAAAAAAGCGAAAAGAGGATGCCGCCATGAACATTGAAGAGATGTTTTCCGCGTAGCCAAGTTGTTTTTGATCGAAACGGGTGTTTTACGGTGGGTTTAATCAAACGAGGACGGATCCACCTGGCCTGTTCCCCAGGTGAACCTCCCAGTCGGAATCCTTGTTTAATACAGAACAGATTGCCTTGTTGTTTCGTGTATTGATAGTAAAATGGCTGACATGGATGGGCTGTGCCCTGTTTTAGGAGGAGTAGATGGAGAACTACATCGTGTACAACGAGCTTGGGGCCGGCAGCAGCTGTGTGGTCTACAAGGGGAGGAAGAAGGGCACCCTCGGGTTCGTGGCCCTGATCAGCGCCGGGAAGGCCATGAAACCCTTCCTCACAAACCACGTAGGGCCCTGCTTTCCCACCTGCTGGGAGTTGCTTTTGGAGTAGAAGTGTCTTGTTTTGGGTGAAGCCCAACGGTCAGGCTGTAACCAGTGGGGGCCTCTGCCTGGCAGGTGTATATATGCAGCAAACTGCACCACCCCAACGTTGTGTCCTTCTACGAGTGGTACGAGACCAATACCCACCTGTGGTGCGTGGTGGAGCTCTGCACAGGTCCGTCTCTACGTCTGCTGTCTAGTTTAACTTGGACAAAAATGTAGTAAATACTGCACAGTCACGCAACGGTCAGCTGACCGTTGTTTAGATGAAGAGTTGGGTCGATGATGACTCCTCTCAGCGCTCTGTAGGCTGTTTTCTGGGTGCGTCTGTTAGGTGGTTCCCTGCAGTCGTTAATCCAGCATGATGGTGGATGTCCAGAAGAGTCCGTGAGGAGGTTTGGATGGGATTTGGTCCAAGGACTCAGACACATCCATAGATCCGGGATCGTTGTGTCGTACCTGAACCCATCCAAGGTTTGCTGGTGAAAGATGGATGCTGTGTGTCGGAATAACTTTAATAAGGACATCTGGCTTTATTTTCTTCAGATCCTGCTCGATGGCAGTGGCATCCTGAAGTTTGCTAACTTCTGTTTGACCAAGACAGCCGGAGGGACTCAGGAGGATTTGTTATCCTTCTTCACGTCGTCCGAGGAGACCGTTGAAGGCGAAGTGTCCATTGACAGCATAAAGACAAAACCGCAGGGTCGGTTTAGTCCTAGTTTTGCTGTCATTAGCAGTTGAAGAACGAGTAGAGATAAAGTTAAAAAGCTCTTTCAATGACACACGTTTTGAGTATTAAATATTTGGATAGATTATCGACGAGTCTGGTTAACGATGTGTTCTTTTCCTCTTTATTTAAAGCGTTACTAAAATCATTCTTCTTCATGGCTGCCTTTCTCTGGATTTTAAGGTCCTCGTGCTTACGTTGCTCCAGAGGTTTTGCAGGGCTCAGAAACCAGTGTGAGCTCTGATCTCTGGGCTCTGGGCTGTATCCTCTACTACATGTACACCGGTACTTACACACACACACACACACACACACACACACACAGTATACACAAACTAAAGAAGGTAGCTGCTGGAGCAGGTGCGATGGGATATTAACAACGACAAATGCGCATTTGATTGCTTTCCTTGGAAAACTTGGCTGTTCTGGGTTTTCCAGGTCACCCCCCGTTCAGGGCTGATAATTCTAGGGAACTGACAGAAATGATTTTACATCTGGAACCGTTGCCCCTCAGGAAGAACGGTAACTCACACACCCTGGAATCACAGTTCCCCCAGGTTCCTGGAGCCAGACCCAGAACCTCTTTCTCCTGCTTACAGAATCCTCATCCAGCCCTCCTAGTGATGACTTCAGGAACCTTCTAAAATGTTTACTCCAGAAGAACCCAGCTGAGAGGTCAGGACCTGCAAACCTAACCCTCTGGTCAGAACCCTGACCCTCGCTCCAGGACAGGAGTCTCTGGCAGCGCACCCTTGCTTGATTAGCAGGCAGCGTTAATGACGCTCTTCGGTCTTGTCTTCTTCAGAATGAAATGGCCGGAGTTGCTGACTCACCCTTTCTGGACACCAGTGAGAACAGAGGACGAGGATCCCGAGGTTCCCCAGGCCGGTGAAGACGAGTGTTGGGAGGGAAAGGACACCGGAGAGGCTTTTGGCTCAGCTTGTTCAAGGTGTGTTTTGTCTTTCATTGCTTCTTTGTGGTTCCTGTGACTTTGTGCAGGCCTTTTGTTCCCCCCTTGGCTTTGCAGTGATGTAAATATCGGTGTGTTGTGTTGTTCAAGCCCAGTCTAGTCAGGTTAAATCCACTGGGAGGGACCGCTTTGTTACCTTTTATGATGCAATGCATTCTATCAGCACCTAAAACGGCCTTTAACCGTCACCAGGAAGTTCAATAAAAACTGGTAAAGTGCTGGATTTTGCCTTTTTATCCTCAGTTGAGTTGAAGGTCACTTTTCCTCCCCCCCGCAGAGACAGAAGCACCTCCAAAGTGTTACCAGGACAGACTGACAAACTTCCTGACCAACATTCTGCCGTGATGCCGCCGGTTTCTGGGATGTGTCGGACCAGAAGTGAAGACGTGATGAATAGGAGGGAGGGAAAGGTGAGAGGAGGAGGGAAGGAGTTAGAAGAGGAGGATGACTGCAGACAGATGCACACACTGCAGCCCAGGACGTCACTCACCCAAGGTAACACACGAGCCTCTAACTGTGCTGAAAATGCGCTGATCCGCTTTGACCTCCAGCTTCAGCGTAAACGTGCCTCTAAAATCTCATTCAGTGTTTTCTCCACTCGCACAGACAAAGTTTCCCAGCTGCGGCCAAAGTCTAGTGTGGCTGAGGATGAGCCGGAGGCCCCGTTTATGACACGGTGACTGAACGATTTATGTTCGTTTTTATCACCCGAGATCCTCTGAAGCTGCTGCTGCGGGGTTAAGGGAATTCATCACGTCCATAAAACGTCGCATTCTTCTTGCTTTCTATCTTTCTCTTGAAGCAGAAGCTGCAGCATCCCAGATTTCTTGAACCTGACGTCTGAACCCCAGGTCTTCCATCCACACTAAACACCTAAATCTAGCTGTAAACAGTACAAGCGTGCCACTATTAACACAAGAGTACAGTACCACTTGGAAACATGCCTAGTAGTCGTTTGTGTCCACCGCTAACGGGAATTGCTGCTGGCTTTCGTCCTCGTAGGCCAGTTCTGAAACAGATGTGAAAAACCACGTGAAAGCTCTTCTCTACACTGACTCCGATTTCACCGTTTGTTCACTGGTGGCCATGCTAAAGGTACACACTCTGTCCAGACGCCGCTCTGATGTCTTTAGCATCTGGAACTGGGACGTTTTCTCCCTTTATTCACTTCCAGCCCAACACCTGCTGAGGTCGATCGTACCAGTCTCTGTGTGGCGGCGTATTCGGGTACGGCGCCTCCTGTCCTGTGAGTGGTGGCCTACGGTGTTTCCTTTCACGCTGACTTTGAAACTTTATTTCTCACTCCCAGTTGAGGATCTGCTGTCCCTGAGCGATGAAAACTGGACCGTCTTCATCTCAGAGATTTGTCTGTCCCTCGGAGAGCAGACCCCCGCCGCTCAGGCGTCCCCTCTGAGGGCCCGTCCCGCAGGCGCTCGATCCCGGCTCCACCTGCTCTGTTACCTCAGCAGCGTGGTCCAACACCAGGCTGTTGCTAACCGGCTCATTAACTCCAAACTGGTAGGAAACGACAGTAAAAAAGGAGAGATCAGGAGAGAAATGGTGCCATCTCTCGTTCCACACGTCTGTCCCAGTAAACGTTATTCCTTCATATTTATAGATATAGGTAATGACCAGAGTTCTTTGTAATCTGGTATACTTTTTGCTTGAAGGTTTATCTAAAACCTGTCATTTGCAGTATGCTTTTCTAAATTTGTATTTATTTTTTTACATTTTTTAATTTTGTTGCTTCTCTTTTATTCAGCTTTTGATTTTGACCAAACGAGCACAAGAAGCTTCTCAGTGGGAACTGTAAGTCAACTCGATGTCCTTCTCCTTCTGTCTTTTGTTACGTTCGTATGCAAAAAAAAAAAAAAGTAATTAAATAATAATCATAACGTTAATTTTCTCAGGCAAATGAAAGCGCTCAGAGTACTGGGTTTACTTGCTTTGCACTGCACTGAACTAGGAGAGGACTGCAGTGTTTCAGAGGTGAGAATCTCTCTTGCTGTCTCACACACACACACACACACACACACACACACACACACACAGTGCATAATGTCTTCACTGAAATGTGTTTTCTGACATTAGAAGAACAGAATAACTTTTTAACTTTTGGCTCCAGCACCGGTAGTACAGATTTCTACCAGGAGAGGGCAGTACATCTCCACAGGCTCACTATTGGCATTTATTCCTAATGTTGAATAATAATAATAATAACAATAATATTAAGATTGCCCTGTTCAACCAAATAGAATATTCTCCTCGTGTTGGAGTTTAACCTGAGGTTACAGACACACTAAGGTTCCATAAGGAAAATGATGCTCCTGCACCAACTGGACAGTTCTAGCCAGAACCAGTAGATGTCAGGAGCAACCAGCAAGACCGAGTCCTCAGTCTGCTGCAGACAACTCCCCACCATCGCTGGTTTCTACTGATTTCTCTCCTGCTGCTTCTCCTCACTTTCACCCCATTTGTCCAGCTCTTGTTACTGGTGGTCTTTTACCTGTACAGTAAGAAAGACAACGCACTAAAGTTCTGTTTAGATCACCGGGAGAAATCCAAACACCCGCAGGGCCGCCCATGACACAGGAATATTAGGGAAACCCAGCGTCTCCAGAGCTCCTGGAGGAGCAACAGAAGGGCTGTTTCCAGGAAAAACAGACTGAATACCTGTTCTTGTGTGTGTACGGAACAGAGAGACCTGTTGCACTGAAGCCTGACCGATGAGTGCAGAATTAATCCTGGATATTATAATTTGAACTAAGTATAACCCCAAGTACGAGATGCAGGAACTTCTAAACATTGGAGGTAGATTGAAATATTGAAGCTCTGGGTCGAGATGGCTGATGCTGAACTAATTTAATCTAAAAGCGGGTTTTTCTGCTGCAAGCCCTTCTCCAGCTGTAGATCCTTTCATCCTGAGCAGCATTAACCACCTTTTTCTTTCTTTTTCCACCACCGCTGCTATTCTTTTGTCTCCTCCTTTGCTCGATCACATGCATTTATTCAGAATGAAATCCATTACAAGTGTCTCTGATCCCGTATCCACTCGCTTTCGCGGCTTCTCTCTTTCTTTCTTCATTTTCTTCCTCTTGTTTTGACACTTTTACGGCTCCTGAGTTGTCACAGCGATTTACAAAATGGCCGACTGTGACATTGCTGTATTTTTTTTCTTCCCCATTGGGTTTGTTTTTGACTGAGGAGTGGTGGAACCTCTTTTGCTGCCCCCTAACCCCAGTCTGGCTCCCACAGGATACCATTTTGTTAGGAGATGAGTCTGTGTGTCTGTGTGTGTTTGCGTCTGTGACCAGGTGTGCATCCAACTACTGACTCAGCAGGGGTTCTGTGTAAGTGTGTGTAAGTGTGTGTGTGTGTGTGTGTGTGTGTGTGTGTGTGTGTGTGTGTGTGTGTGTGTGTGTGAAAGTGGGCATCTTTGAGTGATGTTTTTGAGTGTACATCCAAATGTTTCATGTCTGTAATTTATTTTATGTTGTCGAGAACAGATGAGACGTACTTGTTTTTTTTTTTTTCTCTGTGTGGATTCTCACAGCAGGGGTTCTCCTGCTGCAGTCCTGCTGATTGGAGTGTGAAGGCTGGGTTTAGTTACCATGGTAACTGCTAAAGTATATACTTTACCCTGGCCTGTCCCCCCCAAAAACACATATGTGCTTGTCTGTCTGTCTGTCTGTCTGTCTGGGTTTTTTGTCTGTCTGATCACTTTTTTGTCCGTCTTTATCACCCTCTATTAAAAAAAAAAGACATTTCTATTGATTTTTTAAAAATAAAGCAAGGTTTATCCCTTGCCTGCACAGTTGAAGGAAGCTGTAAAGGTGATGGTGAACTTTGCAGTGACTTTTGCAGGCATTTACCTTGGAAAGTTTTCATGGCACGCTGCGCTTTACTGAATACTTTAAAAATACACTACAGAAGTATTCGACTTATTTGGATGTGCTTTTAATCTACCGAAGATAACAGTAAAAAAGGCCAATGCTACATTGTTGAGGCCAAATCATACATGCATCACTCTCAGACAAAAACTATTTTGCATTGCTGAATATGTGAAAATTAAAACCAGATTTTAAAACATCAGAATTACCCTCAAAATGACTTTAGGTTTTTTCACACTGTGTGCTGGGAGATAGGAGGATTACCTCTGACTGCAATGGTGCATTACTGCTTTACCTGGGTCACTTATCCAGGCCACAGCAGTCATGTACTGGTGTACTGGTGCTGACATCACGTGCACACGTTCCAGAGCAGATACATTGTCTTCAGCAATATCTTACTATTTTTTTTTTGTACATTTTTGTGAGCGTATTCACTACATTGATTTGAGGGGAATTTGATGCAGAGAGAATAACAATGTGTTACACCTTTAGGTATTAGTTCATTTACTCTTTGCACAGCGGTGCGGTTTAGCGCCCCCTGGCTGAGATGTGCTGCATGACCGTTGAAGAAACGCATGAAGAAAAGGTTGTTGAGGACAGAAACAGTTGTAGAGATAACCTGGTGAACAAATACTTGCATCAGGCCAAGTAGCTGAGCAGACTGCTTGATGCTCAGACAAGGAAGCAGCAATGCAGCCATCTTCTCTGGCTGTGGGAACGACACATTAGTAAAAATGTGTACTGATGAAACATGGTAATGAAACAGTGTGTGTTCAAGATGCATCCACCGCTTTGTTATTTAAAAACTGTTTTTCTTCACACAGTGGAAGTAAAAACTCTCTTTTGTCTTCCAGGTTGTCGCCACACTATCAGAGCTGTTAAAACTAAACTTCAGGAACAAGACGTTAAAACTGTACATCCTGGCAGCACTTGGGGAGTTCCTCATACCTCCTTTCCTCTCAGGTAGTCTGGACGTTAGGAAAGCTAACGCAAAGATGTAGATATGGTCTGAATCATGTAGACTCTGATGGGTTCAGTGTAGAAAATGGCTGTTTAACTTGATGTCACAATGTTCTTTAGTTGGCCAATGAAAAGTCCAAAAAGAACAAAAGACATTTTATTACTTTTGTCAGAAATGCCAACCTTTGGTGAATTAGATGACGTTATCAGTCATTAAGTAATAGAGTTGAAATTTGCATGCAATTCAAACTGAAAGTGAACTGACCACCCCGCCCCCACCCCCACCGACGCCTTTAAAATGCAAAGGAAAGAGTGGAGGGGCCTTATTTGACTTCATTAGAAAAGGTGATCCCAATTTATTTCTGGTTAACCTCCATCTAGCCAGCCAAGTTGATTAGGTGCACAAATTTGCTTGCAAGACTGATGGATAACCTGAAAAAAAAAAAAATCAATCACTCTGCCTGATTACACTTGATACTCCTGTGAAGCTGTGGAAAATCTCATCAGTGTCTCGTAGAGCCTCTTAATAGAAGGACTTCTGCAGAGCTTCTGCAAAGAGTTCCTGTGACTATATCATGAAAGGCAATTCTCAACGAAATTTATCAGAAAAGATTCGGTGATTTGGTGATTAGCACTTTAAAAATAATCCAAATCCTAGGAAAATTGTTTTGTATTTTCTTTCTTATATATGACCTTTTCCTTTTTCAAACGGTATATGAGCATAGAAGGAATTCAGGAGGCGTGTAATAATTTACAGGAGGTGATTCCGAAAGATTGACAAAATCAAGTGCTGCTAGGAACATCTCTACCTTCCAAACGCCCCGTGACAGAAAAGTATGATGACTGGTTGGTGCCAGGAGAGGCAGCTTCATCTGAGTTCTGTGAAATGGGCCCTTAAATGTCCCCCAGGTGAAATCGCACACTCTGCCTCTCCTCTGTTGCGCCAGTCAGTGATGATTAGCTGTAGCCTCCAGAGCAGTATTTATCCTCAAGGTTAGATATAGCCTAGAGCTCAGCGTGGCAGCCATGAAAATATTGAAATGCGGATAAACCATTTTTTTAACCTTTATTTAACCAGATAAATGATTAAGAACAGATATTTTCAATGGCAACCATGTAACTGGCAAAGCTTCATGAGGGAGGGGCAAAAATAAATACTCTATTGATAGTAAAAATGAGCCTAATGTGTAGGAAAAAAGGGCTTTGTGTTTAAAAGTAATCGATGCACTAAAAAGTTCATTTTTCCAAAATATTAATTTTAGGAAATCAAAGGAAATCAGTCTTAATTGCTCTGTTTACACACACACATATGCAGTCGAGATGTCGCTGATTCTTTGCTGCCTCCTCTCCTCCCCAACTTGGCCCTTTTTTACCCTTTCCCCTCCCATTGCTCTGCTTACATCTCCTCTACACCATCCTTCCGCCTGTTCTCTTACTCCAACTCTGCTCTTCCACTGCCCCTGCCCCCAACCCCCACCATATCCCCTCTTCTTCTCTCCTCTCGCCCGCTCTCCCCATCTTCTCTATGTCTCTCTATCAGGAGAAGAAGAGAGGCTCCCCAGAGGGACTGTGGTTCGTTCCCGCTGCCGCCTACACTGGCTTAATGAGGAGCCTGCGGGAAGGGGTGAGTGTCTCTGTGTAAGACTCTGTGTGTGTGTGTGTGTGTGTGTGTGTGTGTGTGTGTGTGTGTGTGTGTGTGTCTGTTTTTTGTCTGCGCCTGTGTAGCGGTGACTAAGTCTCTCTCGGCGTGTGCGTGTGTGTATGTGTGCACACGTGTGGCAGGGGATCCTGTGAACAGTAATGATGAGGCAGCTGTGGGGGCCTAAAGCGTTGTTTGCCAG
>CAAE01013723.1:31666-43083 GCA_000180735.1 Tetraodon nigroviridis
GACACTTATCCTCAGACCTTACCTGTCTTTCTCTCTCTCCTGGTCTTCTCCTCCTCTCTTACTCTCTATTTCTGCATCCATGACTGGCTGTTTTTTTAATTTAATTTATGCAAAACTTTATTTGATTTTACATTTTACAGCTTAATGTTTTTGTTTTTAGGACAGGAAATGCTAAAATATAACCTACACTCATTATCGCTCCTTATTAAACGAGTGTTTTTCTCTGCAGAACGTAGCTGATTTAAGTGCTTTACGGTGTCTGTCAGTTCCAACAACTGAGTAGAGATTTAAAAAAAAATAACTTCTTAGACTAACAGCCTCAATGGAGCAATAATAAAAATGAAACAAGTGCGATTTTGGTCTGCTTGTAATGTTTTCTGCAACATTTGCTCCACTGAATAGGCGGTTGCTTCAGCCTTGACCTGTCCCATCAGCGCGCGAGCATTCAGCTCCTCCATCTCACCTGTTTGTGTTTAAGGCCATTTACTAAATGAATGCATGTAAAGCCGCTGCTACACACTGTTGAGAAATATGGCCCAAACCCTGGCCAGTGTGCTGCAGGCAGTCTGATTTGATGCTTTTTTTTGACCCTCTGGATCACCCCCACCCCCCCACTCCTGCTCTGGAGAGTTGTCCTGATTTACAAGTAATGCACCCAAGAGCAGGATGGACATTGGTGTTTGAGAGGAAGAGATCGATTGCAAGGGCGCAGGGCCAAAGCAAGAACAGTGATTTTTTTTTTTTAGGTCTGGGGTGGGGGACTGCAGTGGACAGCAGGTAGTGACAGGGAGACAGATCAGCGTGGTGGGGGGAGTCAGGGGGAGCGTGGAGAGGCGAATGGATGGCATAGAGTGAAAGGCGAGGTTTCCAGGCCAGATTTGAGCTGCAGGAAATTATTTATGAGCCTGAACAAGATGACGCTTCTGCTGCCTATGATGAAAAACCCCAGTGTGTGTTTGCATGCGCAGCAGAACTGGCGAGCGAACAGTGTTACAGTCTTGGAAGCCGAGAGGCGTGAGGCAAAAATCCTCCACACACACACACACACACACACACACACACACACACGCGCTATTAAAGATTTATCACTATCTGACACAAAGGAGAAGAGCACTCCTACAGTCATGGGTCACACTCACCAGTTAGACCATGCGGACACACACATCCGTCACTCATTTACACACAGATAGTGTTCTATTGTTGTTCTATGTGATTTACCTGTTGCTGTTTGGGCCATGCCTGAACCCTTTTCCTTTTCCGTCATGCCTCGTGTGTCTTTCAGCCTGTTAATCAGACAATCTGTCTCTCCCTTTGAGCGTGCATTAGCGCTGTTAGATCTCATGTCTGCAGCTGATAGATGCTGTCTGTGTTTCTGCCATAGGGGCTCGTTTTAAACCAGGTGTGCTGGCTTCTAAAGCCTTTAATTACAGAGAGAAACCACATCAGACATGTGATCATACGCACTTATTGTAGACACAGGCACACAATAATCCACCATCCAGTCATGTGATGTAGTTTTTGTGATGTGTATTTCTTTGTTCTTTAAATTCACAGCCAGGTGCAAACATGTTTGTGTATAAAACTAATCTATTAAAGGGTTTAAAGACATGATATTTCTCGTTTATGCATTCCTAGGCTTTTTAATCTTTTCATCCTTAAACAGAGGTTTTTTCTTTTCTTGAGGGGTTCAAAATGCCCAAATCTGTTATCTGTTGGCCCAAAGGTGTGGAATAAGGGAAATTCTCTGTCCCCGCGTGTCCCAACATGTATCCTCATATGTGCACTGTTTGAAACCACCTGGATTTCTGTATAAACACTTTACATATGCAGAAGCCCCACAGTTAACATGCAGGTAGAATAAAAAAGAAAAAACAAACAAACAAACCACAAAACAGCAGGAAGGAAAACATAAGGAATTGCACTTTTACAGCAACTGCTACTTTTCTAAAGAATAATTTCCTAGACTTTAATGCAGTTTTGATGTGAGAAGTGTGGAAGGAAAAAAAAGGCTCTGTTTCGCTCATTTGGGTGTAATGAGTGACTTATTTAAAAGGCGTCACTTTCATCTACATTGAGAGGAATCTCTTTGACTGCGACTTTGGTGTAACTGAGAAACTAGGTACTTTTAATGGAAGTAGATCACTACACTGTTCTTTTTATCACAACTTTGGGGGTTTCCAGTGCTCCGCAGTGCCAGTGAGCATCCAGTGAAGCTCAGAAGGTCTCACCCATGTCAGACAGTTACTTGTGGAGTGAGTCCAATCGGATACAGCTAGTGCTCCTGCTGATCTATTGTGGTAAAAATACTGCCACAATTAGGCCAAAATACCTGAAGAAGTCTCCCAAGCCACTGCCTGTTATTGTTGTACAATATTTAAGATAGAAATATAAAGTATACAGTTTATTGGCTACTATATTTACACATCACTTGACAGTTTGGGAGAGAAATGGTAAATATTGATGCTGGAATTATACTGTGATTGTATAATGTTAACTGCATATAAAGTTGACAATCAAACTGTCAGTTTCTAAGGAAAAATATATTAATATCTTTTGTCAGGTTAAAAGGAGCAATGTTGAATGAATTGGTGTCACATTTTCAAAAAATCAAAATGTAGGAACTCCTCTGTCTCCTTCATTTCTCCATTTGCATCATAAAAAAGGTTTCTTGAGCTACTTGTTTCACATATAAAGACACTCTTTTTTTCTTTCTCTCTTTCACTTCCCCCCCCCCTCCTGTCTCTGTCAGCCCCTCTGTGTTGTTCCTGGCTGGGCTACAGTCTATTAGACACACTGACAACGTGTGCTCCCCCGTGGGCTCATTAGTGAGCCGGCCCACTCGGCCTGGGGAATGCTGGAACAGACCATTTTGCAGGTTCCCGGAGGGGTGCTGTGGATTCCTTGGTGCTCTGCAGTCCCCTTAGTCTTGAATGGAAAATGTCATGTCCTATATTGGAATAATGGATAATTATTTAAACTGTTGTGATTGGAGTTCCCATGGGCTTAAATGGGAGAGTTTTTAATGTTAACTTTGAACCACAGCCTGACTTGAGCCACAACCGTACTCCTCCACTAAAGATACTGTGTTTCTGCAGTGCTGCCAGGACTCGTGGCAAGACATTGTTTTCTTACTACAAACTAAACTATATCATGCCCATAGATACAGAGATACCAATGGAAAACAGGTTTATCAATGTTCTCCTTTGTAAATATGTTTTATCATAATGAATGATAATAATTCTCACTATGAAATAAGGTTTTCAGCCCCGAGAACACACTGACTGTGTTTAATGAATATGCTCTATTTGATCTGATGTGGAAGAGAGTAGAACTTATGTGATGTAACAGAGTGAAATACAATAATAACCTGATAGTCTCATTAGTTTCTGCTCTACTTCCTGACTTTCTCTACAGTAGCCTACTGGGTAAAAGATTCTCAGCTGCAAAGATTTTTATTAGCCTGGACTTATTGTCTGAACAATAATAATTCTGCAGCAGCAAAAGAACATGACTGCTTAGAGGACACACTTCTATCCTGTTGTCTAGCGGACTCGTGGACGAGCGCAGCTACAGCCTAACAACACCTGTCAGTATCGTATTAGAATCTATCACAAGTGGTCTGATGAACCATCTTGTTTGGTAATTTTAGGTTTCAAGTCAGTCAGGTACGCTTAGTCTAAACCACAGCTAACACTAGTTGAATTTGCACGGATTGCATTTGTTTCCAAAGTGAATAAAAATAACTTACCTGTGTTTGCCTATATCTTACAGACTGATTTGGAAGTCCATCTTATGGCTGTGAAAGCCATAGAAAACATCACCACCACTGTGACCAACCCCAGCCACCAGCTCCTGAGCCTCGGCATTTGTTCGACCTTGTGGTACCTCTTTACTCACTCCAGTGGGGATGCTGTCAAAGTGGCTGCAGTGTCGGTAAGCTGGAACACCAACCAGTGATTTAGATCATTACACACTTGCAGGGTTTTTGCCAAATATCTTCATCTCTTTATCTGTCATGTGACACTGTGAATGGATGAGGACGTGTCAGTGTGCCTGTGTGTTACGGTCTGTCTGTCTGTCTCTGTGTCTCCAGTCTCTATCTAGGCTGGTCCGGGTGGTCCCAACACTCTTCTTGTCGGTGATTGACACTTGTGGCCCTGCGGCTATCTCAGAGAGCCTGGGCGGAGCTGGGGCCACGATCCAGCAGCACCTGCTCACAGTATTGGCAGCTTCCCTGCTCTCCTCACGCAACCACATGCAACGATTCACCCAGAAGGTTTGTGCTTACTTGTGTTTAAAGACCCAAACACAGATAAACATTCCGACCCAACACGTTCGATGACATTCTGTTTTTTTATCTTGTTTTTTTCACTTTGCAATCTTAGTGCTCTCTCCCAATCTGGTTGCCTCTTTTTTATTTTGTGCATAAACTAATTTGTTAGGAATTGCCTCTTTAATTTTTCACAAGACAACCCATCTAGCATGTATGTGAAGTGCTAATCTTGGAAAGGCAGGGGGCTAAAATTGATTGGAAGGTTTTTGAGATGGAGTCTAGCATTGGTAATTGACTCTGAACTGAATTTATTTGCATTGAGCATTTCCAATTTAACACAAGAATACAAACTTAGTAGTTCAACTCTGCTCTAATTATACACTGATATGCATTCACCCCCTCCTCTCTCCCCCCAGTCTCTCCCCTGGCACAAAAACAGACAGTCCAAGAGTTTGTTTCCACAGAACTCTGTTGGCGAGTGTGTGTTTGTGTGCATGCATGTGAGAGTGTGTGTGTCTAATTTGTAGAGTGTGTCAGTATCTGGGCTAATTGGCTCAATGGATGTGCTGCAGCCTTCTACTTCAGCAAAGCATTATGGGTAGTGGGGAGGGACTTATCAGCTAGGCACACATTCCACAGGGCTTTGAAATTAATTAACTCTCATGTGTCGCTGCATAAACACAGATGCTTAGGCAGCCTTCCTCCTGCAGACACACACACACACACACACACACACACACACACACAAACACACACACACACACACACACACACACACAGCACTGAGTGTATGGTGCTGGTGATAATGGTAATGAGTGTTGGCCAGTCAGAAAATTTTTACCACCAGTTTCCGTAGCTGAGTTTTTGCTGAGAAAAAATGGATGTGATGGCTGTAGGCATGAATGTTTATTTGGTGTGTGTTGTATGATAATGTGATAATGTGGAGTCTGAGCTGATTGAGTTTTAGCTTGTTTGTTAATGTAGCATCTGAATATTTTACATCTTAGGAAGAATATATATATATACAGTATATATATATTCAATTATGTCTGTGTGCAAACCTTTTCTATACTCCTAAACAAGCTAATTTGATATGAGGACACCTTTTAACCTCTTTGAGTACCCCCTCCTAAAACTGTTAAATAAAATGTCTGATCCCAGTCATGTCTGCAAGTATCATACATTTTAATGTGTTGTTTTTACACTATAGTTTCATCAGGTAGGTGGCATTACATCATCATTTAAATATTGGATATAAATAACTGTAAGCGGCAATTCCTGGATGTATTTAAATAAGGGGGTGGGGGGGGAAGAGATACCCTGTAACCTACAATTAATGAGGCTGCGGTAATAAAAAGTTCACATTTGTGCATTTGTTGCAGGGATGTTTGTATTAATACATGTTTGGATCTTGTAGGAGTGTGTGTTGAAGGTGCTACAATGTCTGGAGAGTCAGTCTGCTATGACAAAAGCCAAAGCATCACTGCTGCTCCTGCTTCTGCTACAGGACAACACGCACACCCTCCTTTATTGTTGTGAACACAGGTAAACACACATGCACACATGCATGAAACTCAGGAACAGAAAACATAGAACCAACCGTTTGGATACATTTGGTATTTGTATTTTACACTCTTAAATCTTATTATCTATTTCTTATTTTCATTCCAAAAAAGCATGAATTTTAATTTGACTGTTATAAATGCCATCATATTATACAACAAATTAACTGGAATATTCACTGAACAGTGCTTGATTTACTGGTCTTATGTTCTGTTACTGGTCTTATATTCTGTTACAAACAAATAGTTTTCTTCAGAGTTATTTGTTATTTAAAACAGACTATTTCAAGAGAGATTCCTTAAAAAAAGTGCTGCCTGGGGTCTTTGGCAAGGCAGCTGTACTCTGTGTAACCTCTGCACTAACTAGCACAGCAGCTATGGGAATGATGATATCAACATATGGACCCTGGACATTGAGTTGGTGCCGCTTTGTGTTGTAACTTTTACTTCAAATGGTTCATTAGCCGGTTGTCCTGTGTTTCACCCCGCACAAGCTTACAGTGCAGCTGTGAATGTGCAGAGAATGGGCATGATGAAATGCATGCATTTGCATTGCATTACATTTTAATGCATATGCACCATATACATGTAGACAGACAGACAGACAGACAGACAGACAGAAAGACAGACAGAAAGAAACATATTTATAGTTTTTACTGCCTGTACTGTTTTGTTTTTGTAGTAATAAAGGGTTTTTTTTATTATTAAGGTTCTATTTTATGTGGGTGCTGTTCTCATTGCACCATATCAGATCTCTTTGCAGGTATTTAAATATAACAGTATCCCACAGATTTATATATGGAATAAAGACTTTCCTCCTTTCCCTTTACTTTTGTCACTGCGTTCCCTCTATTCTTCATCTCTTCTCCTCTCCCTCTCTTCTCTTCTCTGCGTCAGAGCTGTCAGAGTTGACCTCCCTGTCCCTCTCCCACCGAGCACCCCGGCTGATTCCACCACACGCGCAGACACACGTCTTCTTCCTCAGTCCTGCTCCCACCCAGTCATGTTGTGTTTAATTAGCTCCGCAGTGATGTGAAACTGTGTGTGTGTGTGTGTGTGTGTGTGTGTGTGTGTGTGTGTGTGTGTGTGTGTGGAGACAGATAAGCTTGCTGCGGCCTCATTGGGGAAGTGTTTAAATTGCCATTGGGCGCACGGTGACAGCTTTCAACACAGATGTGAACACACACACACACACACACGCACGCACACAAACACAACTTGGGCCACTTGTAGGTCAATTATATATAAATCTCCCACAATGACTGACAGAGAGGTGTCAAGTTTGTGTGGGTTTATTTTTACAGTTTGAAAAAGTCTGTTTTTCATAAACAGCATGCAGACACAGCGTAGAGTTTATCAGACAAAAATAATTGTGTCTAAAATAAGACACAGTTGGGTCCAAATTGTATTATTGTCTTATAGATTGTTTTGTTGTTGTTCTGTTTTTGACATTGTCAGGCATCGGTGGCATTAAAAAAAAATGTGTCTGCATTTTCTGGACAAAACTAATGCTAAACACTGAGGTTTAAAATCAATATGTGATAATGGTAATTATGACCTCTGCACGTATCTGCATTCACACATGTGTGGGTGTGTTTGTGGCAGTAATGGATGTCAGTATCTGTTGGTAACCTTTTTGCTCCGCTCTGAATTTGTGAATATAATGTTATTGATTACTATTCGATACAGGGAATCTGACAAGAATAAGAATGTTCCCAGATTCGGGTTCTGTCTGTGTCTGTTCTCAACAGTGTCCTTGTCTTACACAACTTTTCACATTTTTCAAATCAATAACAATAACCACAGAATTCCAATAGCATCTGAATTTGGTGTTTCTGTAAACTCCACAAAACCGAAAGATGACATTAAGGTTTAGGCAGATTATTGTGACTTTAAGAATGAGCACGTGTCTCTGTCTCCGTCTAGACTTGTGCTGTACATCGAGAGAGAAGTGCGCAGCATGACACGCGTCAAGAAGAACCTCAAATACTCAGCATACTTGTCTCAGTGCCTGAATGCTTTGGTGGCGCATCTGAGTACCACAGCATCACTGATACTGGGTACACGCTGGTTTTTATTTATTTGTTTTTTCGTCCTATTTGGTAGATATTGGAGCATCAGTATGAAATGGTATCTAATCTTTTGTGTCTTGTCTTTCCTCCAGAGGACACTTTAAGTGCGTTACAATGTGTAACTGGGAAAAGAGGACCCAGATACAGCTCAGTGCAAGAAGCTGAAGCAGAGCATCCTGACACTTTCTGCGCTGTTGGACCTTCTTCTCTCACAGGTAGCGATGACACACGGTTCCTTTCTGACACGGAAATCACACATCGTTTGAATTGGGTTTAAAAATAAAAACCTGTGAAAGAAATGATGGTTATGTTTAGTTTCTCTCACTGTTGTTGGGTGTTTCTGTTTTCTCCCAGGTTTTTAGATCTAAAATTGTATCCCATAATTTTCTAACTCGGATTGGATTGCTGCTGGTAAGTGTTGGCTATGGGCGTCAATGAACGGAATGCCTATATTAATAAAAAAAAGAACATTAAAAATGATAATATTGTGATATTGCTGGAGGATTGGTGCCTGTCCAGAATAAGAAACAGACATTGAATTAGCACATATTGATCTGGGGAGGAAAAAAGCTCAGAGTGTTTGTGGGTTCGTGTCTTTCTCACAGAATTATATCACCTCTGTGTCCAGAAAAGCAAACCTCTTGCATGCTTTGGGTAAGTTTTTACTCGTCTCACCTCAAGTCACTACAGACGAGCATGTGATTTCTACTTTTCAAGTTAGCAGAACTAGCGCTGATCTGAAGTGGAGCTTTCTGATTCTGCACCAGGTGTTCGAAAGTGTGAGGAGTTGATCAAGACCTCGCTGTCCATCGTGGAGGTCTTGAGTCAGCACCACGCTCTCACCAGCCCACATCATGGTGTTGTGAGTATTCCAAGCAGTGTGCGTATGAAGCCATGAATTATTCCTTCATTCCTTCCCTCGTCCCCTCCTCTCCTCCTTCAGACTGGAATCTATCACCCGTCTGGTATTGTTCAGGAAAGTGAGGATCTACCTGTAACTAATCCACTATTGATCCAGGGAACCTGTGATCAGCTCGGTGTACATTTGTGCGTGTCCGTGCACGTACATGTCCGGTAACGGGAGGGCGGCGCGAGTGTTTAATGACTATCGACGTCTGGAAGTGGAGAGCAGCAGGAAGCCGGCAGGAAGGATGCAGGTGGAAAGAAAAGACTTGACAAGTAGTGAGAAGGAGCCGAGGTGTGGTTTGCTGCTCCTGACAGTCAATAACGCAGGAAGACACTTTAATTACCACCAGTCACCTCAGATTAACTTTTATAGCCGCCGGACAAGGAAACACAGCCACGTCGAAATAAGTCTGCATTCCCAAACCTTTCTCCTGATGGAGAGTGTTATTCGGCACGTTTTATGCACACAAAGACGCGCCGAGACAACCGCTAAGACCCAGTTACTCTGAGCAGCTTTGTGGGAAGGAGGATGCTGGGAAGAGCATTTTTGTTGTTGTTGTTGTTGCACCGATTTGTGTGGTAGCTTCGGCAGAGCAGGTGCTATATTAGGAAAGATGTATTCTTGTACTCTGCCTAATTAACACTGTACACATGTTCAGTTGTTTGTTTGCTAGAAACATGAATTCCAAGGAAAGTTCATTTTCTCAGTGAGTCGAGAAAACACACTGTGCAAAATACAGTAATATCTCCATGAAGTATCTGTAGGTTTTGTTTAAGGCAGCTAAGAAAGGGACTGCTAAGGAAGAGCAGATTACACGCCATGATGAAATTTTTAACATGTAGTCCTCAGTTCAGAGGAAAACATACTCTGTCCTGTCTTTTGATGGTTGTGACGTTAATCTACAGCAAGTGGTGGATGCTGTCCTTTGTAGACTCATTTCTCTTTGTAATGACCTCAGATGCACTCACTCAGCCTTACCATTGTTTCTATGGCAATATTAGCAATCATGTAAATTCATGCAATACAGATCCATGTTTAAAAACAGGCCTTTGACAGTTCTGGAAGTCCATTTGTCTGCCTATTGTTTGATCAAAGTGACCATTCAACAGTGTATTTCTATGATAATATATTCCTTTTTGACAGTGGCCTTTGTAGCTCCGTCCCGCTGATTAAATAAAGCACATCCTGCTTTTATTTTTTCTTTTATGTAGTTGACCATTCCAAGATTGCCGTTATATTTGCTCATTATGTAGCTGATTTTAATAGAGATGTGAATATGGAGAGGAAGGACTTTTAATGTCAGTATAAAGTGTGTTCTTTTTTTAAATCAAAGTAAATTAATAAATAAATTTTTCTGCCTGTTTTATGTAAATACTACCCAGCTGTTACCTGCAGACTACAAAATGCTTTCGTAAGGGAGCCCTAATTGTAATTATTTGCTACTGTCTGAGAGTTTCTTTTTCATTTTGTGTCTTTTGAAGGTTGT
The DNA here is from genome assembly GCA_000180735.1 of Tetraodon nigroviridis. Taxonomy (NCBI): domain Eukaryota; kingdom Metazoa; phylum Chordata; class Actinopteri; order Tetraodontiformes; family Tetraodontidae; genus Tetraodon; species Tetraodon nigroviridis. The sequence goes on from CAAE01013723.1 coordinate 41,967, forward strand.
GAGTGCCATTCTGCCTCCTCTAACCAAACTGGTGTTCAGTAAAAGCGGTAAGTACGATGACCTTTGAGACAGGATTTAGGCGACAGAACCAGACCAGTGATGGATGCTACCAGTGACCACAGGGCAGAAGTGTAAAGTCAACTTTTGCGGCGTGTGCTCTCTCCCTCTGACTGCTGCAGTGGAGGTGCCTGTGTTTGTTCTGAGGGTGCTGTCTGAACTTAGCCTGCTTCTGCTGGGCCAGGAGAGCGCCGGGACTGAGGAAAGTCACGAGGCAAATGCAAAAGACGGAAAGAAAGAGGAAAGAAGTCAAATCATAAATGTCTTCAACAGCACCCTGTTTCCAAGGTATGTTTGGCTCTGGATGGGTAGCGTCATCAGTAACACATCAGGGATAATAAGGATAATTTGTGTTAGCAAGATGCTCACAAGACACTGGAGTGTTTGTTCTCTGGGCTTCACGTCAGAGCTGTGCTAGGCGTCAAGTGCAGCTCACTGACAGGCATCTGCCTTGATGAATGTTGAAGCATCAATCATGATGCAGTCTGTGGAGACACACACACACACACACACACACATGCGTTTTCACAAATTCGCACCCTGACACCATATCTGAAAGACAAAGTGTACCTTATTTGTATTTTGCTCCTCTCTCTTCTTCACCCTCCCCTCCAACCTCCACCTTGATTTGCGCCATCTTCTGTGGATCATTTTCTGTCACTTTCTAAATGTTTTCGTCTTGTGTGCTACCGTTTGCTCTTCTTTAGGCTCCGTTTCTTCCTCACAGATTTCACCTCCTTCTGCCCTTTTACCTCAAAACCCTCTCCTTCTTCTTCTCTTCTACGCTCTCTTCTTTTCCAGCGTTCTGCCTAGCTCTCCCCCAGTTCACTGTCTCCTCCCAATGATCAGAACTTTTACGATTATACCCACAAAAGCCAAATGCTGTGCTCCTGTATGCTTCTTTCTAGGTATGAGTCCCTGCTGAAGGCAGCAGAGCCGATCCCACTGTACGCTCTGAAACTCCTGGTGTCCATGACTGAACACAGCACCCAGATCTGCAGGTACTGCAACCCCAGTTCAAAACCCTAACCGATCTTTGGAGGGGTAGCAAGCTGCTGCG
>CAAE01013726.1:0-46370 GCA_000180735.1 Tetraodon nigroviridis
TGTGTGTGTGTGTGTGTGAATATGTGTATGCGTGTGTGTGTATGTGCGCGGGTGTAACGATGTGTGTGTGTGTGTGTGTGTGTGTGTGTGTGTGTGAGATAACGTGAATGGATAATCTGTCCTAACGCTGCCCCCTTCTGGTTGACGGGTGTATTTTACAAAATTAAACGCTCGTAAATTAATTTTGGATTATTTTTAGATTTAAAAAAACATAAAAGATGCTGTTGATGCACTACTGAAAATTTTTTTTGTGGAGTTAGGAATGCTAACAGTACTACAGTGTAGTTAGGGTTTTGTTTTATTAATTTTTTTTATGGGAAACGTGTTGTATACGTCTTCATCTCCAATCAAAGAAAAGAACAATCAAACTAAGGTTAGGAGGTGCCAGGGTACCTCTGATCATTTCGGGGCTGTCGGACAGCAGCAGCTCCACTTTTCCATCTTCTGGGAATTTGGGATCTGGAATAGGAACAAACAGGCTGAGGCAGCTGGACGTTAGCTTAGCAGACTGGAGGAATGAGCGCGTGTGTGCGTATCCAGCAGCTGTGTTTGATAAGGAGTCCAAGGTCGGTTGATCTGCTGATGATTTACAGTGGAAAAGTGGAGAAGCTGGCAGGTTTATCAGCCGCAGCTCGCTGGCACTCAGGGCAGCGGCTCATAAATACCTTCACTGGCACCGTCCAGCTCCGACTTGAGGAACGTCAGGGTGTGTCTGCTGACCAGGCCCATGTGGAACTGAAGGCGGAAGACGGCCCGGCGGCCGCCCCAAGGGCTGTTTTTATCATAGCACATCACCTAAAGTCCAAAAAGAAACCTCTGGTTTGTGTTCGTCAGCATTAGGATGGGCGTGCTTTAGCTTCACTTCCCCTTTAGCCAGGATTAGCTGCTGCCTTATATCTGGTTCTTGGTTCTGTCTGACGTCTCCTAACCTAGAGCAGCGCTCCACAGCCTTTTTTGCACCACGATAAGTGAGACGAATGTAACGAGGAGAATGTGGTCATTTGACAAAATAGAACATCCATTAGTTTCAGATAATCAATAGAACAAAGCAATGTGAGGTCATTCTACCAAAGGACCAGGACCAAATGACCCATGGAGCGGGTACCGGCCCATGAGCCGAGGGTTGGGGGCCGCTGAGCTGGAGCTCTTTGCCTCGCTCTCACCATGACGTCGCCCTGCAGCAGCTGAGCCGGCTGGAGCTCGAAGCAAAGTCGGTCCGTCTGGGTGGCGTTCACGTGACTGCGGCGGACACAAGCAGGCGTCACTGCAGCGTTCGGGCCCGGAACGCCCCCACCGGGAGGGGAAACCTGGTTGCTTACTAGACGGCAGACGTGTGAACAGCCTGCAAACCCTGGTAGACCCTCAGGAACAGACGACACTCTGAAAGAGAGCAGATTCAGGCTCAGGTTGCTGTCCTGAACGGGAAGAAGGTCCACGTTTGCGCTGTTGGGTGGGGTTAAACGGCCCTCCCCCGCTGACGGTCCCCCTGGGGTCCCTCACCTCCATCCAGCCTCCATCTGGGAAGACCGTGAAGAATGACACAGAGGAGGAACAAGGGGGACGGACGCATCTTCAGCTCCCCCTTCAACATGCTGCTGACCAACCACACGTACCTGCAGACAGCACAGGTGTGTATCCGCACACACAGACACACACTCGCTTGTGGGACCTGGAGGCATCTTCCTACCGTTTTTGGGAGGGGGTCATCAGAGGGGACAGTTTGTCAACGAAAAACCTCTTCATGGCGAACTGGTCGAGGGAAAGGTCTGTGCTGAGAGAGAGGCGGGTGTTCAGGAGATGGTCCACCTGTCGGCCTTCGCCTGGTCCGAGCAGGCTGGGTCACATGACCCAGGGCTCAGCTTGGACGGATGTCCTGCAGTCCATCTGTCCTCTCTGCTCCCAGTCTGACCAGTCTGACCAGTCCAGGAGGACTCCAGGCTGACCTGTCCTCCAGGTTGGTCTGAGCTCCAGACTTTTTCAGTAAGTGCACACAATCTGATCTGAGGTCAGTTGCAGGTGAATCAACATTGTGTGTGTGTGTGTGTGTGTGTGTGTGTGTGTGTGTGTGTGTGTGTGTGAGACCATTGTCCCACTGATTGCGTCAGCGGCTGTTGGTCAATCTCACCCTCTCCCTCAAGTATGTGGCCATCGTTACCTGCCCAACATGCTGCTGAAGAGAACGTAGGAGGCCACCAGGACTCCCAGCTGACCTTTACCCCCCTGTGGAGAACCAGCACAGGAGCAGCATCAGCAAACACCCCCACACACGCGTGTGTGTGTGTGTGTGTGTGCGTACCCTGCAGTGTAACACCACCACCCGTCTGGGGTGTGTCTGGAGCCAGTTCTCCATAGATGAGCACACGCTGAAGATCTGGTCCAGGTTTGTGGGCCAAGTGGTCCAACCAGCCGGTGTCCAGAACAGGGAGGACACAACACACACACACACACACACACGGGTACAGTAACTGTCCTCCACAACCCCGTAGCTTCCCGCCCTGTAGCAGGTGTTACCTGGTGGGTCAGTGTGCTGAAGGCCTCGTTCTTCGGCGAGAGGTTGACGAGCTGATAGGAGAGAAAAACGAGTGGATGTTTGATCTCATCCTCGCTGGGAGGCGAGAACGTCTGAGGATGCTTCACCATGTAGTTGTGTTTGTGTTTGGACTGCAGCATGACCAGGATCTCCTGCAGGTTGTGAAGGTAGATGTGCTCCGGACACTGGGCGGGACACGTCACGCTGATGATGCGTTCAGTGATGTAGGTCAGGTCGGTTCTCTGAGGCTCCTCCATGGCCCCCGCGCTGGAAAACAGCCGGCAGATGCGTGTCTGAGCTCCGATTCAGGTTCACCACCGGGCAGCCGACCTAATCTCCAGACCTTTTTTTCTAAGGCTGAAAGCAAACGCGGTCATGAGGAAAGAAAAGAGGAAGTGAGGCAGAACGGAGTGACGGAGAATCTGCCAGACCGCGTGACGATGCCTCACCAAACCCACCACCGCAACTCCCTCAGTTTTTCAAGGTTCAGGAGAAAGTGGCACCTTCTGACCTCCATCTCTGGGCACGTCTCTGCGTGCACGTCAAGGTCTCAGTCTGGTCATGTGACCACTGCGTGAGTCTTCCGTGGTAAAACCAGCGGAAGACACTAAAATAACATCCTGGGAACCAGCGTGAATGAACGGCCACCCGCTAATCCTAATGTTTACCCTGGGGTTAGGGCTGGGTTACCTTAGGTTTGCGCAGGTGCGCCCTGGCCGCCACCAGTTGGCGACACCAGCCCCACCTCGTTTTTGGTAGCTAGCCCTCCTTTGGGAGTTAACGGGTGGAACCACGTGAAGTCCAGGCCTGTTTGGGGTTCTAGGCCTGACCAAATGACCCAGATGAGCGACTACTCCCCAATTATGCTATTTTCTGGAACATATTTCTAGCATTCTGCAGTCTAAATTTGGCAACATTCTGCTTTAGCCACATGTGCACGTGTGTTGTTACAGGGAGAGTCCCGGCGTTGAGCTGTGTAATCAGAGCGTCCGTGTTGAGAGAAGACATTCTGAAATCTGTGTTTCTGTCTTCCGGACCTGAGGCGGACACACTACTCAGGGATCATCAGAGGATTTCCACCTGCTCCTCCTCGCTCCCGGAATCTTTGTTTTTTTCAGATTCTTTACCTGTGTGTGTGTTGTTGAGCGCACGTCCAACACGAGCAGCTCACACAGTGACATTTTCAGTTTGTGTGACATTTGTCTCATTTCTGCTTTCTACCCTTTATTATTTAAGCTTCCAGGAAACTTGTGTTCCAAGAATCAAAGCCACACACACACACACTACATTTCTGTACTTCTATCCTTATAAAGACTTTTATAGTCTGAATACATTCCTCCACCCCTAACTCCAAGACCAACCCAGACCCAAATCTAATTCTAACCTCAACCCTAAACCAAGTCTGAACCCTCAACCGGACCTTTTCTGTGTTTAGAAACGGTGACTTACCTTCGGCCGATGTCACGCAGACGGAACTTTTTGCCAAACAGAAGCCTTGAGAGTGAAAGTCTACGTGCGTGTGGGTGGAAAACAAGGTGGAGACTGGACTGGGAGGGAGCAGCAGAGAGGGAGCCCAATCGGCCGTCACCAGCGTGCACTTTGCCCTCTGTTGGACTGTAAATGTGCAGCACTCCACTGAACGGAGGTTGGCCCATCTGCACCGCGCTGGCAGCAAACAGGCTGGGTAATCTGATCTCTGGCTCTTATTGGATTTTTCATTTCAGAGATAGCTTAGTAACAAAGAAGATCAGAGTGGAATGTTATCACTGAGCTGCAGGACATATACACTGATGTTCACCAGGAATTTACTCGGCCCCCCCCCCATCCCGCACAAACCATCGTACTGAGGTCATTGACCTTTTTGACCTTTTGGTAGAAATTCATTCCACAAACTGTCTCTGAAAAATCTGAATTCGTTTTAACAAATGCAGGATTTACCAGCAACTTTGTTACATTAGATGGAGCCAATCCTCCCTGATTAATAATCTGATTCAACTTTATTCAGAAGAGAGGAGAGGAGAGGAGAGGAGAGGAGAGGAGAGGAGAGGCAGGCAATAAGATGAATACTATTAAAAATAGAAAGGTGCGTCCAGTCAAAAAGCTTTGTGTGTGTCTCTCTCTTTCTCTCTCTGTGTGTGTGTGTGTGTGTGTGTGTGTGTGTGTGTGTGTGTGTGTGTGTGTGTGTGTGTGTGTGTGTGATACTTTAGCGGTACAAATTTAATGTTACAGTAAGTTGTGCTGCATTCCAGTTACCATAAAAGTCGGAATTTGCAGCTTCTTTGGACTGAAGGAATGTCATTCATGCGCTTTGGTTCCAGCGGTGTTTTGGCTAAAAGACCTGGAAGGTGTTTGTATCCGCAACTAAATATAGACAACATGATCTATTAAATCAGATTAGGTGGACGCCTAAGCATCCGCACTTTAGCCAAATAACTATCGTACGGCTAGCAGTATACAAACCCAAACACTGTATGTGGTTTCAACATATTTATTCCAAAGTATAACCGCCCTGCACCCTGAACCAAACTCCAAAACAGATCTTATTTTCCTCCAGTGACCGTATAATGACGTCCATGACTGCGCCTCACGTGAACGTCGGTCCAAATTCCGAGCTTTAGAGCGAGACCCAAAGGCGTCATAATTCATATCCAATGAGACCCCGCCCTGATCGCCGTACCGCCGTTGGCCGTCATCCGTCCGCACGGCAGCGGTCGCCGCTTCCCCCTGCGAGCTTCCATGACGACCGGCTAGAAAAAAGCCATTTCTCGCGTCGACTCTCAGCCTGTTAGCACCTCCGAGCGAGCTAACGGGTCACTTGTGAAATGGGATGATGTAGCGGGATAACTGTTCGGACCCAACTACGCAGTACCTTAGCATGCTAAGCTAACGCGGCTAGCGGGGGGGAGCTAGCCAGCGCCAGATAGCTTCGGCTAGCCGTCACCTGCGGGCGAACGGGCGCTAACGGGCGCCGCTGCTAACTGGCGGGATGGAAGGAGCGAGGGAGCCCGAGGCTGCCGCTCTGCCGGCCCCGCACGGCTTTTTAGTTCCGGGGGCGACGGAAACCCGGCGAACGAGACTGGATCGGCACCGCTGTCCGCGGGAAAGAGACCCTCCATCGGGGAGGACGAGGGTGGAAGCGCGGAGGCGAAACTCTTCGGGAAGGGACTCGCAGCCACCTCCCTTCTCCAGATCGCGATAAGGAACGGAATCTATCAGAACCAGGTCGGCAACGCGGCCAAAAACGCGAACGCGCCCGCGGCCAAGACGGCTAACCTCTACGGTCTGGCGCCGGGCGGCAGCAGCGCCTCCGTCAACTCTCTGCTGAGCCGGAGGCGCACAGACACAAGCGGAACCTGTCGCTGGGGGCCCGCCGACCGGCAGCCCTCCCGGGGGCTCCCCGCGGAGGCTGCCGGCCCCGCTCCCACGGCCTCGCCGCTCAGCACGCTCAGCCTGGACAGGAGGACCTTTCTCCGGCAGAAGCAGTCCAAGCAGCTCCAGGCCTCGGATAAAACCTGGGTGCGAGCGGACCTCCGGCGCGGCTGCATTCACGTCCACGACTGGCTCACGCCCTCCTACCCGCGCCCGGTGCTCTGCACGTGTGACACCACGGCCAAGGAGGTGGCCGCCCGGCTGGAGGCGAGCAAAGCCGGGGCCGTGCTGAGGCTGGAGCGCCAGACCGCCGCCTCGGTGGACCCCGGTGACGACGGCAAAGACAGAAATAACCTGCAGGACGACGAAAGCGACAGCCTGAGCGACAGCGCGGGCGTGGGGAGAGCCGGGCCGGAGGAGGCCGAGCCCACGCAAGCCTTCTACCAGGACACCAAGCTCCTCTCCGGGCTGCTGGACGAGAAGACGACCAGCAACTCCTCGTCCGAGATCTGCCTGCAGGACGTGGGCGTGGATCCGAGCGCCGCCGCCGACTCCTGTGGCCTCTACTCGGGCTCGGACCTGGAGAGCAGCACCTGCGAGGACTTCAGCCCGGGCGGGCCCAGGAGCACCGAGCTCCAGGACTCGGCCGGCGACAGCCAGGGTCTGGCCACGGACTCCTCGGCCCCCAGCCTCAACTGTGACAGCGCCACGGAGGGGCCCGACCCGTTTGAGAGCTCCTCCGACGAGCTGGACCTCACCGCTTCTCCTACCCGCCTGGCGGGGGGGCGGCCAGCGGACCTGGGCCCGGAGGCCACCGGGGGTGAGGACGCCGGTCCTGCCGAACCCGCCACGCCGGCCCCTAAAGGGCCCAGTAGCTCGCAGGCCCGGCCCCTGACCAGCCAGGCATCGGCCCGGGCCGACCCGCAGCCCCCCAGGGGCAGCAGGGCCTGGCCCGAGCCCATTGTCACCTGTCCCAGCCCGGCTCTGTTCGTCCAGCTGCACGGCGGGACGGTGCGCCGGCTCGCCGACCACGAGAGGCCCCTGCAGATCCTGAACGAGTACCTGAGCAACCTGGGCTACCAGGACCCCTGGAGGGTCCAGGGGGAGGGCCTGAACCCCGAGATCGGCTGCCTGATTCGCTTCTACTTTGGTGAGAACCTCCACCTTCAAACTCTGGGTTTCAAACTCCGCCTGTCGGAGCGGGACGGGGGCCGGGGGCCGCCCATGCACGGGTTGCTGAGTGTGTGGGTTGTTGAACCAGGGCAGAGTGTGTGTGTGTGTGTGTGTGGCTGCCGGAGGTGGTGGTCCCACCGTGGACCACGGTCGTGGACTGTTTGTCCTCCGCCTTCTGTTGTTGGACATAATCCCCCTGTTTTGCTGACGGTGGACTAAGAGGATGGAAAACAGGCGTGAACATCTGGTGGGATTAACTCTGGGGGGGTTTGGACCCAGCTGTTTTCCAGAGGTTAGGGTTAGGGTTAGGGTTGGACCCTGGCGTTTTCCAGAGGTGGTCCGGATTCCGGTTCCGCTGTTGTGGTGAAGATGGGCGGATTCTCCCCGTAAAGGTGGAGTCTCAGCTTCGCTCAGAGGACCAGGTTCTTCTGCAGAGGTTGAACATGCTGGCCGCTTCAACAACGGACCTCATTGTCTGCGCTGACATCAGCGCAGGAGCGTGCACGAGCATGCACGAGTGCTGGCTCTCTCTGTTAGCGCGTGACGGAGGAACAAAGCCTGATCTCAAGTCAGCCGTCTTTTCCAGCCCGATGGAAGCTGGTTGTCAGGGTAGGCGCCTGTAGGCAGGAACAGCGTGCTTCAGAACCACGGCAGGCACACACACACACACACACACACCCACACACACACACACACACACACACACACACACACACGTGCTGACGAAGCGAGCGTGCTGGAACTCAGGTTTCACCTCCTGAGTGCTGCACATCTCTCTGAGCCCAGAGGTCACGGCTCCTTCCCCGTCCAAGGTCAAACACGCACCTGCCTCCATCAGACCCTGGGGGGGTCAGGGGGGCGGGTGTTCTGGGTCCTGGTAGCGCATGGAAGGGAGGAACACACTCTGGGTGTGTGGATGAACTCTGGAGGCCTCTGGCCAGGAAAGGGTGGAGCTCCGTCACACACATTCCACCTCATTGTTCACTCCTCAGTGCACGTTTCCACAGCCGGATGGATCCATGTTTATGTCACTGATACACAAGGTCCTGGCGAGTTTAGGCGTCCACCGCTCTCCTGAGGACAGCCGCCAGTGGCGCCAGATTCCACAGTCCTGATTGGTTTTCACCGTTACGGTCACTTATTTATGTTATCCACAAAGTTGCATTAAAAAAACGATGAATCTGAGTCTGACGCCATGGTATGGCAGCTGCAGCAGCAGCGTCACCATGGCAACCACACGACAACCACGAGCTGTGGCTAAGATAACAGGCTGTGGCTAGGATAACATGCTAAAGCTGGGATCAGGAACAGGATAGTGAACAGGACAGAATGTGGATGATTAAAGCTCATTAGGCTGGTAAGAGAACAGAAAAGAGACAAATGTTCTGGTCCTTCCCGGTTTTCCCTCCTACAGGTCATGGTCTCCAGACAGCTCCGGGTCACTCATGCTCGCTTGTGTCCACAGGAAAGCCTCGCTCGGTGGGCGGAGCCGAGCGCGTGCAGCTGTCGGGGGTGTTTAACGTGCGGAAGGGCAAGCTGGCGCTGCCGGTGAACCGCTGGTCCAAGCGCCAAGTCACCCTGAGTGGAACCTGCCTCATCGTTTCCTCCGTCAAGCACGCCCACACCGGAAAGATGCACATCCTCCCGCTCATCGGAGGAAAGGTACCTTCCAGTTTTCTCCTCTCCGAACCCTCCAGGAAGCCTCATCCATCCTCCCGGCCGGAGGGTGGAGGTAGGATGGCCCCGCTCCCTCCGCAGGGCCACAGACACCCCCGGACAGGCTGCTTTTATCAGTTTACTGTCTCTGGAACGGACAGATGAACCTGTTGCGTCACCATTCTCCTCAGTTTGACGGTTGGAGTGAACGTGGACGCAGATGTTCTTCTGGTGGCAGATAAAGAGGCGCCAGACTTCCTCCAGCCGCTTCTGAAAAAGGAGAAGCGGCTCCTCTATCTCTGTCTGGGGCCGTTCTCCGGTTTGACTTAGCTTTTAGGCCCTAGCCGGGTTTTCCCCAGGCTCCTCTGCTGGCCCAGGGACCAGTGTCCTTGGCCTCTTCCTCAAGCGTGCAGGTCCTCACCTGTGTTTCATCAGAGAAACGACAGAGCCCTGAATCCTCCTGATGGAGAGAATCCTTCTCTTCCTCCCTGCTGCAGGTGGAGGAGGTGAGGAGACACAGCCACTGTCTGGCCTTCAGCGCCGCCTCCTCCCAGAGTCAGACCTACTACGTCAGCTACGACTCCTACACGGAGCACCTCCGCTGGCTCAGGACGGCCTCCAAGGTGCCTTTAGCTCCGCCTCCCGCGGCAGCGCTAGCTCCCCAGCCGCTAACCGGCGTGTCTCTGCCAGATGGCCTCCCAGAGGGTGAACTCGGTGGACCTGTCCTGCTGCAGCCTGGAGGAGCTGCCCCCGCAGCTCTTCTACAGCCAGGACCTGACGCACCTCAACCTGAAGAACAACTTCATGTCGCTGCACAAAGGTGTTCCAGCGCTCACCAGGTACGCCCGCCCTGCAGCAGCTGCAGCAGCTGCAGCAGCTCTGCATCTGTCTGAAGGTGGCAGTCGCAACCGGCATCGCGATTATTTATTTTATTCACAAAGATGCCTGAAATAACCAGGAATCTGAGGCTAACCTCATCAGATTGCAGCAGCAGCATCACCATGGCAACCACACTTTGTTTACCTCCCACTGTGGCCGGATGGGCAGCGAGCTATGGCTAGGATACCATGCTGTTGCTAGGATAACATGCTATGGCTAGGATAACACGCTGTGGCTAGGATGACATGCTAAAGCTAGGACGACATGCTAAAGCTAGGATGATACCAACGTGGAGGAGAAGGAGGTTCTGGTTCTGGTTTTATTTCTTAGCCTTGAAGGAGCCCAGTGACCTGGAGGAGACATCTGGAGCATTAGCCGTTAGCAGCACCAGTCAAAAGTGCTAACAATGGTGACCGCTCTAGGAATGTGCGTCCGGCTTTCCCCTGCGTGGATCAGGTTACCGATGGAGTGTGCTGTGGATGATTAAAAGCGCTGCGGTGGTGGTGAGAGGTTTGCAGTGCAGCCGTCTGACCTCTGACCTCTGCACATTTGGCTGCTGATGTCAGATGAAGCCTCACGGTCTGGAATTCTCCAGACACCAGGAGTTAGAGACACACGCGTGCTAACCGACAGACTGTTGCTAACTCTCTCTCTCTAGCCCTGAGGCTGTTCTCTGAAGGTGCTGCGGCTCAGACATGTTTGGCAGTCATGTGATCTGTAGTTTTGCCCCGTTTGTCTGGTGTCTGCAGGTTCTGTAAGCTGAGGAGTCTCAGCCTGTCCAATAACGCCCTGGCAGAGTTTCCTCTGGTGCTGTGCGACATGTCTTCGCTCTCGGAGCTCAACCTGTCTGGAAACCAGCTGTCCTGGCTCCCCGCTGAGCTGGGAACCATGCACAGGTGAGTGGAAGTTCTGGGAGGAGGCCGGTTCCTGGGCCTTCTGGGGTGGCCTGACGGCCTCTGGTCTCCTGTCCAGCGTGCGGACTCTCCTCCTGGACGGGAACCTCCTCGATTCCCTGCCGGCTGAGCTGGGCTCCCTGGAGGGCCTGGCCTACCTGGGCTTGTCCTTCAACCGCTTCAGCTGTGTGCCGCCGGTCCTGGAGAAGCTGCGGAACCTGGAGAAGCTCTGCCTGGCCGGGAACCAGCTGTCGGCCCTGGACGTGGCTGAGTTGCAGTGGCTGTCTGTCCGCCAGGTGGACCTCAGGTGAGTCAGGCAGACATCTGGGAGGTCAGTCTGTCTGCCATCCAGCCATCCGTCCAACCCTCCTCCTCCGTCTCCAGGCTGAACCGGATCCAGACGGTGACGGGTGGAGACCCGGAGCAGCTGCTCCACCTTGTCCACCTGGACGTGAGGGACGCTGGTCTTCAGGAGCTGGACGTGCGTCCTCTGTGCCGGTTGGAGCTCCTCCGCTGTGACAGGAACTCCCTCACCCTGCTCAGAGTGAGCGGCCACGCCCTCAAGAGCTTGCACGCCTCGCACAACGGTAGCAGCCCCGCCTGTGTGTGTGTGTGTGTGTGTGTGAGATCCTGGTGAGTGTGATGCCAGCGACTGTGTGTTTGCAGAGCTGAAGCTGCTGGAGGTGCAGCCGGTGCCAGAGACGCTGACCGATGTGGACCTGTCCTGGTAGGAGCGTCCCCGTCCTCTCAGGCTGCGCCGCCGCGGCTAACTGCTGCTGCTAACTGCTGCTTCTTCCAGGAACCAGCTGCGAGGCGTCCCAGAGGGGCTGTGTGACGGCGGCCGGATGGAGGTTCTGGACATCAGCCACAACCGTGTGGAGGAGCTGCCTACAAGGTGAGCCGGCCTGAGGTCCGAACCCCAAGCGCCACCCCCCGGAGGGTGCCCAGCGTCAGAACCGTCAGGGAATAAACACGGACGTGTTCACGTGCCGTGTTTATTCCTTCATATGTGAAGAAACACGAGCCCCAGAATAAACAGGAGCGATACTTTCATTAGCACTAGTTACTTTAGTACTCGGGTATTCTGGCGAGTAATCAGATCAGAACCACACTGCTCACGTGGAATTTTTGTTTCCATCACTCCAGCTTTAAAAGCATCCGTAACGTTCCTGTTCTGTTAAACCTGCTTGTATTTGATCATAATTTAGACCAGATGTTTGCAGGTGCTGCAGCAGCAGCGGCAGCGTGCTGCTAACATGCTAGGCTAACTGGCTCTTCCAGTAGACGCGTCCAGCTGTGTCTGGTTTTCTTTCTGCAGGCTGATGTCCAGCCGGAGTTTGAGGAAACTGCTGGCAGGCTGGAACCGAGTGACCCGGCTGGCTGAGCGGGTGGAGCGGTCCCAGCTGGAGGTCCTGGACCTGCAGCACAACCACCTGACGGATCTGCCGCACAACCTCTTCATCAAAGCGCAGAGGTGTGCACGTGCCCTCTTCCTCCCCGTGTCTGTGGGAAGGCTGATGCCAGCCTCTGCTCTGGTTTCCTCAGCCTGCGCCACCTCAACGCCTCAGCCAACCGGCTGGAGAGCCTCCCTGCAGCCGGCCAATCAGAGGAGAGCTGCAGCAGCCTGGAGGAGCTCTACCTGACCAACAACAGCCTGACGGACATGTGCGTCCCCCTGCTGAGCGAGCACGCCCGCCTCAGGGTGCTGCACCTGGCCTACAACCAGCTGCAGAGCTTCACCGCCAGGTAGACCTCAGCACGGGCTGGTGCCAAGGCAGCGTGACCTCTGACCTCTGACCTCTGACCTCCGCTCCCGCAGTAAACTGGCCCGGCTGGAGCAGCTGGAGGAGCTGGACCTGAGCGGCAACAGGCTGAGGTGCGTGCCCACCACCGTCCTCGGCTGTCGGCGCCTGCACACGCTCTCCGCCCACTCCAACTGCATCTGCACCTTCCCCGAGGTCCTGCAGCTGCCTGACATCAAGGTCTGTCTCCCACACACACACACACACACACACACACACACACACACACACACACACACACACACACACACACACACACGTGGGATTGAGGGCCGCTCTTCCTCCTCAGTGTGTGGACCTGAGCTGCAACGAGCTGAGCGAGGTGACCCTGCCGGAGGTTCTTCCGGCCCGGCTGCAGGAGCTGGACCTGACCGGGAACCCTCGGCTCAACCTGGACCACAAGAGCCTGGAGCTCCTGAAGTAGGGCCCCGAGCCAGCCGCGTCCGCCCGCACCCGCCCAGCCGCCTCACCCTGTCTCCCTCGTCTCCGCAGCAACATCAGGTGCTTCAGGGTGGACCCGTCGCCTTCGGCGCCGTGCGTGAGCGAGCGCCACGGCGCTCCCGCCGTCTGGAGCCACGGCTACACCGAAGCCTCCTCGGCGAAGAACAAGTCAGTCCTGCCTCCGCCACCAACCGATGGTGGCAGATTTAGGCCGGGTTTCAGAGGGATCAAACACCTGTTGGTGGTTATTACCGTAGTTCCTGGTGTAAGAGGCGCACCAGGAATTCCAGTAAAACTCCACAAACAGGTTACTGGGAATGCTTTGCCAGATTTTGTCCCAGATTTCTGTTGTTTCTAACTTACCAATCGGTTGGCGTGCGCAGGCTGTGCGTGGCGGCGCTGGCTCTGGACAGCTTCTGCGGGGTCCGCGAGGCGCTCTACGGCGTGTTTGACGGGGACAAGAACGTGGAGGTTCCCAACCTGCTGCAGTGCACCATGGGAGACGTGCTGGCGGAGGAGCTGGACAGGAAGCGGCGGCAGGAGGACTACATGACCAGCACCTTCCTCACCATGCAGAGGTTCGCGCGGCGCCGCCGGCTTTCCTCTGAGAAGCACGTTGGCGTCCTTCTGACGCTGATCACCTCGGCTCTGGCTCCCTGGCAGGAAGCTGGGCACGGCGGGGCAGCGGATGGGAGGCTCGGCGGCGCTCTGTCACATCAGACACGACCCGGTGGCGCCCAGCGAGCACGGCGGCTGCTTCACGCTGAAGGCGGCCAGCGTGGGCTGGTGCCAGGCCGTGCTGTGCCGCGCCGGCAGAGCGGTGCCGCTGTCGCTCACCCACACGGTGAAGGACGAGGACGAGTACCTGAGGGTCCGCCGGCACAACGCCGTCATCACCGAGGTAACGGCGAGCGCGCGCCACCGCCAGCCACCACGCCGGCGGCTCGGCCTGAACCGTCTCGTCTCCCTCCAGGATAACAAGGTGGGCGGAGTCAGCGGCACCAGCCGGATCCTGGGCTACACCTACCTCTGCCCGTCTGTCTCGCCGCGACCGCACGTCAGCACGCTCAGCCTCACGCCGCAGGACGAGTTCTTCCTGCTGGGCAGCCGGGGGCTGTGGGACTTCCTGTCCCCCGACGAGGCGGTGGAGGCGGTCCGCAACGTCCCCGACGCCCTGGCGGCCGCCAAGAAGCTGGTGAGCCTGGCTCAGAGCTACGGCTGCTGCGACAGCCTGAGCGCCGTGGTGGTGCAGCTCAGCATCACCCAGGACTGCTGCTGCTTCTGCGAGCCCCCGCCGCCGCCCCCCAGCCCCGGCCCGGCCGCGCACAGCAGCCCGCAGCCCTTCCCGCTGGGGGAGGGCGTGGCGCTGCCCGCCGCCGCCTCCTCCGAGCTGAGCAGCGAGTTCAGCACCTCGGAGATGAGCAGCGAGGTGGGCTCCACGGCGTCCTCGGAGGAGCCGCCGTCGCAGCCCGAGGCCCCCGCCTCCCACGTGGGCCCGCCGGGGCGGGCCGGCGCGCGCCGAGCCGGCTGCAGGGGCGCCGCCTTCCAGAGGCAGCTGTCGGGAGCGCTGTCGGACAACGGCGCCGACAGCGAGGACGAGGAGCCGCTGGTGGGCGTCTTCTCCAACGGCAGCCGTGTGGAGGTGGAGGCCGACGTGCACTGCCTGCAGCGCCACGACAGCGCCGCTCCTCTGAACCCAGCCCCGCCCCTGCAGGAGCCGCCTCCTTTCCCTCCCTCCCTGTCACCGGCGCCCTCCCCCGTCCTCCCCTCCTCCCCCGCCCTCATCCGCAGGGAGGCGCAGCCGGGCTGCAGGGCCCGAGCCAACGGCTCGGTGGCGTGCCAGGGACAGAACCAGGACCTCATCGAGGAGGCGGCCGACGTCCCCGTCAGGAAGCAGGGGGGGTACTTCAGCGCCCCCGCCCAGCCGGACCCTGACGACCAGCTCATCGTCCCCCCGGAGCTGGAGGAGGAGGTGCGCCAGATCATCCAGCAGCAGCAGCAGCAGCAGCAGCATGAACAAATGCAAATGCACAACCAGCAAACTAACAGCTACTTTGTCACGCCGCTGTAGCCCCGCCCCCAGCCCGGACACCGCCCAACCAGACTCCTCCTTTTCTACAGCCCCCCCAAGACACAATGCAATTTTTATAACACTTGAGTTGGTGAAACGTTCACTGTTTGTGATTTCTACTTGGTTTGAAGCAGCACTTTTTGCTTTCTACTGTCTGGACGTGGTGCTGAGTGGCGCTCGTGGACCGCCGGGCCCCGCCGGCGCCACTTCCTGCTGTTGAATGTGTTCAGGTGACCTGGTCACGGTAAAGTACTAATATTCTCTGAGAGAAAAGAGCATTACGGCGGAAGGCGAGCGACGCGCTGGGAACGCGCTGAAGGTTCTTCCAGGAGATGAATGTTCCCGGAACACTGTTACAAATCTCACAAGAGAGCAGCTTTTGTTGAATAAATCAGCATTTTCAGACTCTGGTGGTGCTTGAATACGCAGTTTCAAACACTTCAGCCACGGGAAGCTAAAAACAAGCTGAAATGTCCTATTTCGTTTTTATCTGCTGATGTGGTTCTTATTTTTCAGAATTAAAGACGTTATTCGGGACTGGTTACGTCATCTACTTTAGGCGGGAGAGAAGGGGCGGGGCTGCTGTGACGTCATCTTCTAGCGAGCAGACGAGTCTTTGGCGCCCCCTGGAGGCGCCGGGAAGAACTCGGAGAATCACAACAGGTTTATTTAAACTTGAGGTATCAAAAGTATAAAACCAGATCCTTAACCAAGCATTCGCGTTGTGAAACACGTTTAAGGTCTGAATTCCTCACGAGCTAAAAGCCACACCCGAGCCCCCCACCCCCATCCCCGCTGTCCCCTTTCCTTCACACAGACGTGGTTTCTGCCCTCAGGGGGGCGCTCTGCGGCCGGCCCCGGCCTTGCTGCTTGTCCGTCTCCCTGCGTCTGCGCTCCTGGTGGTACCGCTTCACCCTCCGGATCGTCTGGGCCGTCAGCACCACGCCCACGCCGTACAAGATGGCCGTGATGAGCCCGAAGAGCGCCACGGCGGCGTCCGCCCCGCTCACGTCGCAGCTCATCCAGGTGTAGCCGTTGCGCGCGTAGAGCCTCTCGCGCTGCTTACACACCTCGGTGGCGTTGACCCCGATGATGAAGTGCAGGTAGAGGCCCACGGCCACCACATACGCCGCGGCGCCCAGCGCCTGGAAGACCAGCGCTCCCAGCAGGATCTTCCGGGAGGTCCGCTGGGGGGGTTTGTTCCCGGCCACCACGAACAGCAGCGACACCACGCCCAGCGTCAGGCTGAAGGCGATGCCGCCGTAGATGCCCGGCGCCCTCATCTGGCTGTACTGCATGTCCAGCTCGCGGACCTTCTGCAGCTCGGTGCCCTGCAGGTTGAAGTTGGAGTTGATGTCGAAGCCGCCCAGCGCCCCGGCGGAGGACAGGCCCGTGGTCACCAGCTGGGCCGCCACCACGCACACGAGCACCAGGCTGTTGGTCAGGACGGCGCAGATCAACACCACACCTGCAAAACAGCATTTCCAGCAGCTCTGAGGGTCAGGGTCCGGGTCCGGGTCAGGGTCCGGGTTCGGGTCCTGACTCTAACGCGTCGGGAACCCGTCTGTCCGGTACTCAGGGGCACCCAAACCGGAGCTGCCGCCGGGCCCGGCTCACCTCTCCTGGAGCAGACGTGGGTACATCTGGACTCCCGGTGCTCCGCTCGAGGGACGTCCCGCACCGGTCTGGGAGGGGGGTCCGCTTCAGGGGGGTAGTAG
This sequence comes from Tetraodon nigroviridis, assembly GCA_000180735.1. Lineage (NCBI taxonomy): Eukaryota > Metazoa > Chordata > Actinopteri > Tetraodontiformes > Tetraodontidae > Tetraodon > Tetraodon nigroviridis. The sequence continues at coordinate 16,533 of CAAE01013726.1, forward strand.
GGGGGTCGGGAGGAAGACCTGGGAAAAACACCAACACTCAGCTGAGAAGGTTCCCGAGATCAGCAGCCCAACAGGTGCCTTCGGTTCCCGGGAAACCAGCACACCTGTCCGGGGACGCCCGGCGCCTCTCGGGCCGGTGGTCGCCGTTTCTCTCCCGGTTGGCCCGGTTCGGTCGCTGCGGCTGGCTCATGGCTGCTGGGTCGGAACTGGCGAGAGAAGAGCCGCTTAGGCAGGAAAACACCAGGAAAACGCTCACACGGGAACAGGAAATACAGGGAACAACCCGCAGACACACAGCTCGAGACAATAAAACCGAAATACGACCCAGCTTCGTGGTTCGACCAGGGAACAAAGCGGGAACGCGTGTGTTCGCTGCCTCTGACGTTCGGCTCGAGGCCGGCCGATCACTCTCACCTCTAAAGCTGCTGCTGGTCGGTTTTAGGCCATAGTCGCAGCCCCTAAGCCCGTCGTCGTCGTCAGGTTCCAGGTGCTGGAGGCTCCGCCCAAGCCGGAGGAGGCGGGGCTTCGGGTGCAGGTGGACGGAGGCCGGCCCGGGTTCGGTTCTCGGTGGCGGCCAAAGCGCGATTATGGCGACGTTTAAACGACGTTATTCCGAAGCGCTCTTTGCTGGTAATCATAGCTCTTCGTGTGGCTTTGATCAATTAGATGAAAGGAGTAATTACAGCGTTCATCTGTGACTTCCGTGTCCTCTAATGTCAGAGTTGACTTCTTTCTGCTTTCATTAGTTGCTGTTTTGATGGTTCCAGACTGGGTTGATGCATTTTACACTTTTCTTTCACCAAGAAAAGTTGATGAAACTTTTTCGTTGGTTTGTTTTTATGCTGAATTGTGACCGTTTGTCGCCCCCAACAGGTCATCCGTGGTATTACACAAACACGACTTGGGCGAAGTCAGAATAATTTATTTTTCATGACGCAAAGAAGTTGACTTGTCCTACATGGTAAATATTGTCCTACTTCTGCACATAGCAGAGGACAAAAGCCTCAATAACTCACTAATGAATCAAAAACGTCGAAAACATTTCTGCCATCTCGTCAGCAGAAGTACCGCCGAGCGCCCAGTAGGGGGCAGTGACCAGAAACCGGATATGGATGTAACAGTTTCCGGGTTGTTTGTGCTCGCCGCTGCGACTGTAAACAACCATTGTCTGTTAAAAGAAAGCTCGTCGTTTTAGAGCAAAGACCGCGGCCCCCCGCCGGGCCCCCGCCGGGCCCCCGCCGGGCCATGCTGTCGCTCCGGTTCTCGGCTCTCAGCTGCCGGAGTTTGTCCGGCGGCCCCCGAAGAGCCGCCCGGTACGTCCAGGGCCAAAGTCCCGAGCCGCGTGTCCGAGAGTACTTCTACTACATCGACCACCAGGGACAGGTGAGGCACGAGACGCTGGTGCACCAATTATAATGATTTAAAAAGGTTCCATTCGTGACGTGGGCGGTTGCTCCTCTTCCAGCTCTTCCTCGATGACACCAAAGTGAAGAACTTTGTCACCTGTTTTAAAGGTAAGGGCCTGTTTGAACCCAGAACCTTGAGAAACTCGCTGCTGAAGCTCAGACTAATGGGCTGCTGTTGCTGGTGTGTGCGTGTGTGTGTGTGTGTGTGTGTGTGTGTGTGTGTGTGTGTGCGTGCGTGTGCGTGTGTGCGTGTGTGTGTGTGTGTGAGAGACACATTTGGTGCTTTGGCTCTTCTCTGATGCTTGTTGTTGCGATCAGCTGAGATCAGCTGATCTGGGCGACTCTGGTCTCAGCTTGTCTTCGTCTGTGCAGATCAAGCCTTCCTGGTCTTCTTCTTCAGTCGGCTGCGGTCCAACCAGACGGGCCGTTACCAGGACGGCTTCCCCTTCCTGTCCCCGTGCGGCCGGGAGAGGAACTTCCTGCGCTGCGACGACCGTCCGGTGGTCTTCAGCCACCTGCTGCCCGGCGACCCGGAGCTGCTGTCCTACTGCGGCGGCGGGGAGCGGCTGGCCGTCGCCTTCCAGCCCGAGGCGCTGTTCGTGCACCCGCTCAGCGGGCGCCTGTACCACCCCTGCCCGGAGCAGGCGGGTGGGGTGGGCCTGGTCAGATCCGCCCTGGCCATGGAGCTCAGCCCGGCCTTCCTGCCCCAGGAGGGGGGGCGACGCCCGACGCACTTTGAGTGGAGGGGACGGAAACACAGGCTGAGCAACCGGCTCTCGGAGCGGTTCCCCGGCCCGGAGACCCAGGCCGGGCCCGAATGAACCCGTCTCCAGACCTCCAGCTCCAGGTCCTTCTGGACTCACCGGAACCCTGAAACCCGCCTGCTGTGGTTGCACGTTAGACCCGGACAGACCCAGGTCCAGAGCTGCTGCTTTCTTTGTTTACTGCTGAGCAACTTGATTACGATGCAAAAAAAGAAAAAAAAAACTTTAAAGGTTTATTAAATGATTTGCAGCAAACCCAAATAACAAATAAACAAATAAGCCCGAAAGGTCCTCCGGGGCTTTAAAACGCGAACCTTTATGTCTGCGGACTTCCTAATTGTTTTCCTCTAAACGGGGAAAAAACCTGTTTTTGCTGCGTTTCTCCCTCCGGGGTCGCGCGCGAGAACACGCACGCGCATGCGGGGCCACTCGTGGCACGTCTGCCTGCGCGCTCTCGGTCTCCCACTTGGACGCTCGTCGGCGGACTGCAAGTCCCAGGCACCCCGGGTCCCGGAGAAGATGGCAGCGCCGGGCGCGCACACGCGTCGGGGAGCCGAGGGCCCCCTCCGGGGCCGGCTCCCGCCGCTCCTCACCGACCTGTACCACTTCACCATGGCGTACGCGCACTGGCGGGCCGGCCGGGCGCAGCAGCCCGCCGTGTTCGAGCTCTTCTTCAGGGAGAACCCGTTCGGCGGCGGCTTCACGCTGCTGGCGGGGCTGCACGACTGCCTGCGCTTCCTGCGCGGCTTCCGCTTCTCGGAGGACGGTGAGGACCCGGGTGGGCTGGGGGCCCCGCGGGGGCTCCGCGGGGGCTCCGCGGCCCCGCCGCTTCGGACCGTCTTGTGTTCGGTTCCAAATAGTTGCGCCAATTTCCCGGGGTTGCGCAACGGCGGAGCGCGCCCCCTAGCGGTCGCCGGCGGCGGCGCTCCCACGGGAGCAGTTCCCGACTCGGTTTCCACGCGAGGGATGATCCGCAACCTCGTGGCCCGCCGCGTGCACCTTTAAGACTTCCTCGGTGCCAGAGGAACCAGCTGAGAGGTGTTAGCGAGCTGTTGGGAGCAGCAGACATCCGGGTCCCAGTCCGGGTCCCAGTCCGGGTCCCAGTCCGGGTCCCAGTCCGGGTCTCAGTCCGGGTCCCAGTCCGGGTCCCAGTCTCTGAACCGGCCAGAAAGTAGCTCAGTTATGATTAACCCTGTTGTTTCCATAGCAACGCCATAGGATAAGTCTGATCTTTTATTAGCTGCCAGATCACAAGGACTGTGTTGAGTGTGTGTGTGTGTGTGTGTGTGTGTGTGTGTGTGTGTGTGTGTGTGTGTGTGTGTTAAGCTCGTGCTGAAGGAGCCCCCCCCCTCCGTGTTAACTCCTCTTTGTGGGTCCAGATGTGGAATTCCTTCGCTCCGTCATGCCCCCCACCACCGACCCCGCCTTCTTCCAGTTCCTGCTGCAGCTGGACGCCTCCAGGGTCACCCTGCGCTCCGTCCCTGAAGGCAGCGTGGTGTTTGCCCGGGTGAGTTGCACGGCTGAAGGTCAAGGGTCACACGGGGTCACCTCTGTGTCACCCTTCTGCAGGTGCCTCTGATGGAGGTGGAGGGTCCTCTGGCTGTGGTTCAACTGGTGGAGACCAGTTTGCTGTGTCTGGTCAACTATGCCAGGTAAGGACACACGGCTGCTGACGCTAGCTAGCTAGCTAGCATCCTGGTGCTGCCATCTTCATCCGGTAGGGGGCAGCGCCCGCGCTAATGATAACAAGTAACGCTCGGGGCTCAGCACCCACCAGGCTCGCGCTGGTTTGGGTCTGTGGCCCAGTTCCTGCTCGGGCTCCTGGTCCAGGCCAGGGGGGTGCCGGAGCTGCTCCGGATGTGGGAGGTGAGGCCAGAGAAGGGGAGCCGCTCTTCTTCTTCTTCTTCTTCTTCTTCTTCTTCCCTCAGCCTGGTCTGCAGCAACGCCGCTCGCTTCCGCATGCCGCCGGCCCAAAGAGGAAGCTGCTGGAGATGGGACTCCGGAGAGCCCAGGGGCCCGACGGGGGGCTCACCGCCTCTCGCTACACCTACATCGGAGGTGAGCGTCTGCTGTGGCGTCACGCTGCAACATCTAACACACACGCACACACACACACACACACACACCCACACCCACACACAACACGCGCGCGCGTGCGCGCTGACGGTGGAACCTGGCCCTCAGGCTTTGACCTCACCAGCAACGTCCAGGCTGGGTTCCTGTTCGGGATCCCGGTCACGGGGACCATGGCCCACTCCTACGTCACCTCCTTCACCTCCCTGGAGGAGGTGTGGCCACAGGTGTGTGTAGCTCTTCCTCCTGGGTTCTGACGACCTCGGCGAGCGTCTGGATTCTCTGCTCCGCCTCTTTGATCCCAGACGCTGGCGGCGGCCAATGGGGACCCCGAGCCCGTGGATTTGATCTCCTTGACGAAGGGCTTGTTGACGCGTGTGTGCGAGCTCCTCGGGGCCGAGGCTGGGAGGGTCCACGAGGGCGAACTGGCGGCCTTCTTGTCCTACGCCGCCGCCTACCCCCACAACTTCCTGTCTGTGATTGACAGCTACAGTGTTGGATGGTAACTAGCAGCAAACCTTTATGTTTTAGGTTTTATCAGGAAGCAGCTGATCATAAATAAAACGAATTAAATCATAAATATCTTTAAAAAAACACAAGTTCAAGCAGTAGCTGCAGTAACTATTTTAACCAGCAGGTGTCACTGATGCACGTCGCAGTAGATCATCAATCTGTAGGTTTTATGTGTGTGTGTGTGTGTGTTTCAGTAGTGGTCTGCTGAACTTCTGCGCTGTGGCTCTGGCTCTGTGTGAGCTGGGCTACAGGCCTGTGGGGGTGCGTTTGGACAGCGGGGACCTCTGCAGTCTGTCGGTGGACGTCCGTCGGGTCTTCAGGCGCTGCAGCCAGCAGTGAGTGTGTGTGTGTGTGTGTGTGGCCCGTGCGTTTAACCCCGTGCTCAGGCTGCAGCTGGCTCTCATCGCTTCTCCTACCAGTTTCTCCGCCCCTGCCTTCGACTCGCTGATCATCGTCGGGACCAACAACATCTCGGAGAAAAGCCTGACGGAGATCAACCTGAGGGTGAGGCCGGTGGGCGTGGCCTGTGGGCCACGCCCGGGTTCCCCCTGACTGCAGCGGCCGGCCGGTGTTTGCTGGGTTTGCTGCTGACGTGTCCTGTCGCAGGAGAACGAGATCGACGTGGTGGGCGTGGGAACTCACCTGGTCACCTGCACCAGGCAGCCGTCGCTGGGTTGTGTGTACAAGGTGAAGCCTGGAGACACCCAGACTGTCTTCTGCTCTGGTGGATGTCCCTCATGTCCCTCTGGTGCTTGTGTGGTCCAGCTGGTGGAGGTGAGGGGGAGGCCCCGGATGAAGATCAGCGAGGATCCGGAGAAGAGCACCCTTCCCGGGAGGAAGCAGGTGTTCCGCCTGATGGACGCCGATGGTGGGATTCACCGTCTCTCTGCTTCCTGATTCAGCTCCAGCGTGGCTCAACTGTGGAAAACACACACAGGTGGACCGTTCCTGGACCTCCTGTGTCTGGCTGTGGAAGCTCCTCCGGAACCCGGAGTCCCTCTGAGCTGCTTCCCTCTGTGCTCTGGTCACTCGCCGCTCTCCGTCACGCCGGCGCAGGTTCTCCGCCTGCGGCAGGACGCCTTTGTAGACGGACAGGTGAGGAGGACACAACCGTAGGGACCTGCTGTGGGTCCTGACCCCTGAACGTCTGCTGCCGGTCGCAGGTCACACGCCGCCTGAGCAGCGCCACCGAGACCAGAACAGAGGTCCAGAACTCGCTCCAGACGCTCCACCCCCGATACAAGAGGCTGCAGGAGCCAGACTGCTACACGGTACGGTCACGCCGAGAGAGCACATCCAGGACTTTCCACAAAATTAAAGACGAACGACAAAAGATTTGAAGAAAACATCTCACATTTCTTCCCTCTTGGCTGAAATGTGTCACGTGTTGCTGCTCACACACGCTGAAGCACGTTCTGGCTCCTCCCCTCCACCAGGTGGCGCTGTCACAGGCGCTTCACGAGCTGCTGACAGAGTTCCACCGAGCCAACTCCAGCGACTTCCTGGTAGCCAGCTAGGCGCCGTCCGTCTGTTCTGAAGCTCCGCCCAGCTGTGGGAACGTCCACACACAGCGAGCAGGCGCGTGTGAGGTGCAGCAGCGCTTCGGCCGCGCTGACCAGTCCCGCCGCTAGCTTCTGCAGAAGAATGTCCCAAGGTTTTAACTGAACGATTAGGTTTATTCAAGGACTCTCAGCTGATTCGTAGAGATTCAAAAAGAAACCTGTAAATTTGTCCTGACGCTAACAAGATTAGTTTTTCTGAAGGCTTTGAAGGACTAATGACTAAATAACACTAAACGTTTGTCCTAAACTGACACGTGAGCAGATGAAATGACACTCTTCTCCGGATGAACTCTGCAAGCTTCATTTCAGACCAAGCTCTTGGTGCCTCTTGTCATGTAAACATGAACCCCAACTCCGTTTTCTTTCCAACAACAGTTACTTCGCTGGACCAAAGTGGTGTTTTTTTCTCTAATGTAAAGATGCATGTTGCTAATAACCCTACACTGAAAATAAACCCTTGTAGAAAGGACACACGCTGCCTTCGCTCACTCACTGCAGCTTTGGACCAGCTCATTTTGTGTGTGTCAACAGACAAAATTGCTCATCCAACTTTCTGCTGCTCGTACTTGACCTTTGACCCGCGTCCTCCCCCCATGCCCGGGCTGCAGGTCCCCCGGACGCCTGCAGGGGTCGCCCTCCCCCGCCCGCCGTCCCTCGTGCCTCCTCCCCCTCATCCTCCCCCAGATCCTGTAGGAGAAGGCTGGATCGCGCTGTTCCTGTCTGCTAGCCCTGATTTGCCCCCGGAGCTCGGCCGCGGGACCGGAGACGCGCACAGATTCTCAGCCGCGCGGCGGCGACGCTGAACTGGGCCAATTTAGGCGCCGCGCGCCCCTGGACGGCGTCCCCGAACGCATCCCCGCGGCGGTGTGATGTGGCCGGGGAGGAGGAGTGCGTGACGCCAGAGCAGAATGGTTCCTTGGACGGGAGCGCACACGCTTCGTGCCGCCGCCGCTCCGTGCGCTTCTCCGCCGGCGCCAGTCGTGCTCTTCCGCCGCCCTGCGCGCCCCCACCGGCGGGTTTCTGTCCCCCACACGGTTGCATAACTCGGCGTCTTGACTCGGTTTTCATCGGGGCAGCCACGTCACGCTGATCGGCCCAGCGGCGGGCGACGGCACCGCGGGGACCGGAGCTGGTTTGTGGCGACAGAAGGAGCCGGAGGAGGACGCTCGATGCTGGATTCCCTGGTCCGGGGCGGAGGAGGGAGCTCTCCGTCCGCCTCCCGGTGAGCTGCCAGAAGCCTCTGGAAAGGACAAAGGTGGTGCTGGACTCGGAGGAGGGACATGGCAGCATCCCGAGGCTCGGCCTGCCCAGGTGGCCTTTAGAGGTGGAGGACCTTGCTCCAGGAACCTGCTGGACCAGCACGGTGGAACCAGGTCTCCGTGGGCCCCCCTGCTGCCTGTGCGCCGAGCATGTGTGCGGCCAGGTTCCCACAGGGCGCCGAGGAGGCTGCTGGTCCCGCCGCCGTCCCCAGGATGCTGGACTGGACGGAGGCCAGTCCCCGCGTCCTCCACAGCCTGGAGACGGGGACGGTCATGACGCTCTTCTACCAGAAGAAGTCCCAGCGGCCCGAGAGGAGGACCTTCCAGGTCAGGCCTGACATGCGTCTGCTGGTGTGGAGTCGAAACCCCGACAAACCGGAGGGAGAGCGTGAGTATCACCAGTGGGTCCTTACTGGGACCAGTGCACCCATCCCATCACGTTCCTGATCACGTCCATCGCTCACCGTCCAGTAGACCTGTGTTTGGAACGGGCTAGGACCGGTTCTGGACCAGAACCCGCCGTGCTTGTTGACTCCACTCGTAGATGCGTGGGCGGATGTTTTCGATGTCCTCCTCTGAGCTCAGAGGGGCCTTTAAGTGACGGCCCCAGTAGGGAGGGGCCCCAGAACCCCACATCTTGAACCGGTAAAAATGGTTTTGAAGTTTGGGATGAATCAGACTTTCAACAGAAACGGCTGCAGCTTCTTTTCATCCCTCCGTCATGTTTCGCGTGCAAAAGCGAACACTGACGTAGCACCGCTGCAGCGCCGCCCGGGCGCAGCGGCGGGGGTCCGTCCCTGGATCCTGCTGCCTGGGGGAGGGGTGTTCTGCTGTGGCGAGACGTGAAAAAGGTTCCCTGGTTTGGTTCCTCGCTGCTCCCCGGCGGGAGGGGCGGTTCTCTGAGTGGAGCAGAACCACACCCTGAAGGTCCCCTCAGGAACTTTATCTTCCACTGCTCCATCGCTCAGCCCTCCTCTTCCTCCAGTTTCCTCCTCCAATTGTCTCACACACACACCAAATATAAACACACACACACACACTGAGCCCCTTCTCTGGCTTTTCATTCCATTTTATCGCTGCCACCTTTCCGGAGCGTCAAGGTCAATCTGATACTCAAGTTTAATGGTTGCTTTTCTTCTGGTTCAGGACTTTTACACACACACACCCAAACACACACTCCCCACCCATTGTTCTCCTCTGAGATGATCCAAACAGAAGGAGGTGTTAAACTCTGGTGCAGGAAGTTTTGATATCAGGGAGGGTCTGACTTCCTTGTGGGAGGAAACTCTGGGAACAGGATCAATATGGCGACTGGTCACCTCAGGATGAGCCTGATCAGCCTCTCCACGCGGTGGCGCTACACCGCAATCAGGCTAAATGAGCTGACAAGAGAACGTTTTTAACACACATCCTGTTTGCCATCCATCCCGTGTTCTGGCCCGTGTGTGTGTGTGTGTGTGTGTGTGTGTGACGGTGTTAATTTGATGGGTTTTTTCCCCATAGATTTCTTTTGGCAGCGGAAAAAATGTCTGGGTCCCACATTTATTACTTTGCTCCAATCTGTGTATTTGTGTGTGCACATGTGTATTTGTGTGTTTGAGTGTGAGAGAGCAGATCGGGGGCGTGTGGTGTGTGTGTTTGTGTGTTTGCAGAAGACATCTGTTATGTCAATAAGCTGAGTTTTCTTTGCGGGCGTAACCAACTGCTGCAAGTCCAGAGTTTGCGTCGCACACACACACACACTTTGTTATTAGAACGGTTAACCCTTGAGCTGCTGCGTTAGTTTGCTACTGCTATCAAAGGCCAGATCTTTTAACAGAACGAGCGGAACAGAAACAGTTTGGGACCTTAGAGAGCTAAACTTGAGGGACTCCTCAAACTGATTTAGTAAAAAAGTCTCACTTTTCTCTCCAAACAGTCGACATTCAGGACATCCGGGAGCTGCGCTTGGGGAAGGGCTCCCGCGATTTTGAACGTTACCCCGAGGAGGCCCGAAAACTGGACGCTGCCCACTGTTTCATCGTGTTGTACGGTCAGGAGTTTCGCCTGCGGACGCTCAGCTTGGCTGGTTAGTGTGTGTTTGTTCTTCCTAAACTAATTATCTGACCGGATTCATTAACTCGGTCTGATAATTACAGTCTGAGGCCAAAGCACAAAGTGATAATGTTGGGACTCAGAGTTCAGACTAACAATATTACCTCGCTTATTCTTCTTCAAATTTGTGTTTTTCATTAAAAGTGCTCTTAAATTAAAGAGCTCTGGGTGTTTGTCTCACCTCAGTCCTCCAAAGTTGTCTTTGGTGTGTCTGCAGCCTTCAGCGAGGAGGAGGTCAACATGTGGATGACCGGGCTCACCTGGCTGATGACGGACACTCAGAGAGCCCCCGCCCCCCAGCAGACGGACAGGTGTGTGCAGATGTTCTGGGACACTGCGGCAGTTCGGTCCCACTGTCCCCGCGTGGCCACTGAGCCAAAGCGGTAAAACAGACTTTTAAAATCCCACCTGAAGGAATAAGACAGGAACAAACATGAATAAAAGCAACAGTGTGTGTGTGTGTGTGTGTGTGTGTGTGTGTGAGAGAGAGAGAGCTGTGAAGCAGCAGCCAGGATGGATATGGCTGTTCAGGATACCGTGTGATCAGACGGAGGCTGGGATCTGACACCATCTCTTTGTTTCTGATTTGAAAGTTGAGTAAAATCTTGCAACCCCCCTTAGTCGTTGCTTGAATGGCTGTCTTTGCGTCTCGCCCTCCTCTGCAGGTGGCTGAGGAAGCAGTTTGAGGTCATGGACAGGAACCACGAGGGCAGGTGGGTCACGCTCCCTGAACACGTGAACATCCAATCACAGCAGCCGGTGAGGGATGCTCCTCACAGCAGGTAAAACCAGACGCTAACGAGTGTGTCGGAGCCCTGATCTGTCACACTCCAATCAAGGGCGCCGCCTACTGGTCAGGACACACAACCAACCTGCGTGTGTGTTTTTAATAAATAATCGGGTATTTTTCAGTCCTCTCAGGTTCTAATCTGACCTTCTTTCCTTGTCAGCGTCACAGTGAAGGACGTGAAAGCTCTGCTGCCTCAGATCAACTTCAGAGTCCCCAACATGCGTTTCCTCAAGGACAAGCTGCAGGTCAGAGACACGCCCGTTCCTCCCTGAGAATCTCCTCCCGCCTGTTTGGACTCACTTCTCCTCTGTTTTTTCAGGAGGTGGAGGCCAGGAGCGATCTGACCTACCCCAACTTCGCCCAGCTCTACAGAACGCTGATGTTCGACTCCCAGAAGACCGTGAGCGGCTCAGAGTTCTATGTTTTTGTTTCTGCACGGCAGAGACACAGCCGGAGAGAAGAACTCGAATCCTTTACTCCTGTAGCAGAACTTTGTCTTGTGCATCGAGTTCTCTTCTTACTCTGAGATCCGGACCAGTCAGGATCACCACCTGGAGCTTCTGCTCATCTTAGCGCCACATTTTTAGAATGATGAGCACAAAATTGGCTCATCCTGAAGGTTTGAGGCAAATGAAATCAGAGGGCAGCACTTGAGTAGAGTATTTGAGTACTTCTGCACGTCCAACACGCTCAGGTTGTCTTGTTTATGCTTCACCTGGCTCCCTCTCACCTGTCTATCACCTGGCTCCTCCCCTTCTGTCCCCAGATTACTGAGCAGCTGGAACTCTCCTTCCCTCTGCGGTGAGTCCCTCCTCCTCCTCCTCCTCCTCCTCCTCCGTGTCCTCTCCTTTGTCTTCACCTCCAGCTTTTTTCTACCTGTTCACGTTCCTCCTGGGATGGAGTCTGGTTTCGTGCACTCCTGGTTCTCGGGCGTTCCCGTTTTCAGCTCTCCACTGTGACCTTAGCTAGCACAGAACGTCTTCAGGCTAACGTTCAGAAGCTAATCCGGACCAGCCCGTAGAGGCGGAGCAGCAGCAGGACTGAAAACCTTTGTTAGACTCGTGTTCTTGGCACTTTAACCCCATTTGGAACTCAAATGGTGCGTTCCCGTTTCCTCTGGCTGGACATACGGAGACATTTTTCCAAAGTTTACAGATCATTAAACAGGAAAATTGCACAATTCGAAGTGGCGACAGTGGAGCCTTTGGCTTGTTGATGATGATAATGGTGTTGCGGGTACCTGAACGTCTCCGTAAGCTTCCTGCCTTCTTCTTGTCGTTGGCAGGAACGTCGACCGACCGGAACTCTGCCAGATTTCCCTCTACGACTTCCAGAAGTTTTTGCAGATGGACCAGAAGGTACGGAGACGGTCTCCCACTGGACAGCAGACGAGCTCTGCTCACTTCTGTGTCCCTGTCCTCTCAGGAACCCTGGGCCTCCGATCTGGGCCGAGTCAGAGAGTTCCTGATGGGATACTTGAGGGGCGGGCAGCAAGCTGAGCCCATGCTGCAGCTGGACGAGGTACCACCGAAAGACGGAAAACACACACAGCAGACGCCTAAACACACTCGTCTTCTGGTTGTAGTTCCTGACGTTCCTGTTCTCTAAAGAGAACTCTATATGTGATCCTCAACTCTTGGCTGTTGTTCCCGATGACATGAAAAGGCCGCTGTCCCAGTACTGGATCTCCTCTTCACACAACACGTACGTTTCATCCTCTCACTGGACACGCGTCATTTGATGCTGAACTCTGATCTTTCAAATGCTGACACTGAACGTAAAGGTCTTGAAGCTTGGGTTGTAGGACATCCAACCTGGGTTGTAGGACATCCAACCTGTTTATTTCTTCTTCCAGTTCCTCATGGCTGCCTACTGCTGCCATAAATGAGGAACTGGAGAGACAGAGGAACCATAATGGTGGAAGCAGGCAGCTTTTGTAGGAGGTTGAGGCTGAAAAAGTGGCTTTACCAGCTGTTTAGGTCCCACTTAACAGAGCAGACAGTCCCGACAGGACAAACATGCCCACCTGGCCTCTTCTTCTCCGTCCCCTTCAGGGTTAAACATAATGTGAACATGAATGTAATTAGTTTTGTTTCTGACCGCCGGTGTGGTCTCTGGTCTGCGTTTCCAGGTACCTGACAGGTGATCAGTTCTCCAGCGAATCGTCCCTGGAGGCCTACGCCCGCTGCCTGAGGATGGGCTGTCGCTGCATTGAACGTAATAGCCTCCGAGCGTCTGAGGTCAACCTTCAGGCTGAGAGGGAACGAGCTTGAACGGAAGGATTTTTTAAACCAGGCACAAGCGGCGGTTTAATTCTCCGCTCGGGTTTGTTGTTTCTGTTGTTTTCCTCACTGTAGTGGACTGCTGGGATGGACCCGATGACCTGCCAATCATCTACCACGGCCACACCCTAACCTCCAAGATCAAGTTCCTGGACGTGCTCCACACCATTAAAGAACACGCCTTCGTGACCTCGGAGTGAGTTGGTCCAGACCTGATCTGATCCGTTTCTCCAGGCAAACTCAGATCTGGGACCTAGTTTGGACAGCTGTCCTGGTGCAGACCTCAGCCCACCCACCTGCGCTGTGCTCCCCCAGGTATCCGGTCATCTTGTCCATCGAGGACCACTGCAGCGTGGTCCAACAGAGGAACATGGCCACACACTTCAAGAAGGTGTTTGGAGATCTGCTGCTCACCAAGCCGGTGGACAACAACGCTGAGGAGCTTCCCTCGCCTCACCAGCTCCGCAGGAAGATCCTCATCAAGGTGAGGTTTCACCAATATCAGGCATCAGGCTCCAGTGACAGCTGACCAACCTCCCGATTGGTTGTAGCACAAGAAGCTGGTGGAAGGTACGCTTTATGAAGAGGTCTCCTCGGCCAGCTACTCTGAAAATGACATCAGCAACTCCCTGAAGAACGGAATCCTGTTCCTGGAGGATCCCGTCGACCACGTGGGTGACTGCCAACACCCCCATCGGCTGTGTGTGACGGTGTAGCGCTGACGGTGCTGTTTCCTTCACCAGACGTGGACGCCACACTACTTTGTCCTGACTAGTAACAAGATCTACTATTCAGAGGAGACGTCTCATTACCAGACGGCCGATGAAGAGGAGGATGATGAAGTAAAAGAGGTAGAGGCGGTGAAGGTGGTGGTGGTGGTGAGGTGTTTTGGAAAGGCGGGCTCAGTTTTCTGTGATTCCTCAGGAGTGCAACAACAACGAGCAGCACTGCGCAGAGCGCTGGTTCCATGGGAAGCTGGGTGGAGGTCGCGACGGTCGCCAGGTGGCTGAGAAGCTCCTGCAGGAGTACTGCGAGGGAGGAGCCAAAGACGGCACCTTCCTGGTGCGGGAGAGTGAGACTTTTGTGGGAGACTACACCCTCTCCTTCTGGTAAGCAGCGTCCCCTCGTTGGTCAGGCTACAGCGGCGCTAACAGAACTGTGTCACCGGGGTGGTTTCAAGAGTCTGGTCGCTCCTCCAGGCGCTCAGGTCGAGTCCAGCACTGTCGGATCCACTCACGCCAAGAGTCTGGCTCCACTCGCTTCTACCTGACTGACAACCTGGTGTTTGACAGCCTGTACCGCCTCATCTGCCACTACCGAGACACGCCTCTGCGCTGCAACGAGTTTGAGATGAGGCTGGGAAACCCCGTCCCTCAGCCCAACGCCCACGAGAGCAGAGAGTAGGTGAAGGAGGCCTGCAAGGTCCCTCGGGGTGCGCGGCTGATGCTGAACCCTGTTCTCCAGGTGGTACCACTCCAGTCTGACCCGTGTTCAGGCTGAGCACATGCTGATGCGCGTGCCCAGAGACGGAGCCTTTCTGGTGCGCAAACGCAGCGAGCACAACTCCTACGCCATTTCCTTCAGGTAGGACCGGGGTCAGGGGGCAGCTGTACCCGTGGCATCTCATCCAACCAACACGCCACGTTCTCCACCCGTCTGCAGGGCTGAGGGGAAGATCAAACACTGCCGCATCCAGCAGGAAGGGCGCCTCTTCATGTTGGGCAGTTCGGCCGAGTTCGAGAGTCTCATGGATCTGGTGAGCTACTACGAAAAACATCCGCTGTACCGCAAGATGAAGCTGCGCTACCCCATCAACGAGGACACCCTGGACAAGATGGGCACCACGGTGAGTCGGGCGCCGCCGGAACGGCGTAGATCAGTTGAGAGTCAAATGATGAAGCCACCTGTTCCTCAGGAGCTTGACTACGGGGCGCTGTACGAGGTCCGCACCCCTCATTTCTACGTGGAGGCCAACAAGATGCCCACAGCTCGGGTAAGAACCCCAGTCAGACCATCGCAGCCCATCCTGGGAGTGAACGAGGACAAACGTGTCTGATTGTGGTGCTGCGTTGTTGACGGCTGTTGTCGTTGCCTGTTTCAGTGTACAGTCAAAGCTCTGTACGACTACCGAGCTCAGAGAGAAGACGAGCTCTGCTTCTCCAAACAAGCGCTCATCCTGAACGTGGACAAGCAGGAGGGGGGCTGGTCAGAACCTCCACACACACACACACACACACACACACGAATTCCTGTCTGCGTGAGGTTCTCCTCTCCGCTTTGGTCAACCACTACTCTCTCTTTAGGTGGCGCGGCGACTATGGAGGGAAGAAACAGCTGTGGTTCCCTGCAAACTACGTGGAGGAGCTTCCCAGCTCTCCGCTCAGAGAACTGGATGAGGCTGTGAGCTCCAGTCCAGACCACACCAACACTGTTCGGCCATCATCAATCATCTGGTTTTTTCCTCTCCTCAGTCCACAGAGAACAGTCCTCTGGGAACGTTCCTCAAGGGCTTCCTCGATGTTACGTCCTGTCACGTGGGTGAGTTTAACAATGCGTGACGTCAAGCAGCTGTTCTCCACAGAACATTAATCTCCTTCCGCCTTTTGGTCCGACTAGTGGTGCACAAGGACGGGAAGAACTCGCGGCCCTACGTGTTCACCGTTCACTCCCAGCACTTCTCCTCTCAGCCCGTCCAGAGTCTGGACGTGTCCGCGGACAGCCTGGAGGAGCTGATCCACTGGGTCACCAAGATCCGAGAGGCGGCGCAGAATGCAGACGCGCGGGTCCGTGTCCCATCAGCACCAGCACGCACATCTGGAGGCTTTTATTCATCTGCAACAGCGTGTACCAAATACATAACTCTGACCTTCTCATCTCCATGACGACAGATGCAGGAGGAGAAGCAGATGGAGAGGAGGAAGAAGATTGCAGTGGAGCTGTCTGACCTGGTGGTCTACTGCAGACCTGTCCCCTTCAACGAGGACAGTAAGGACCAACCAGCACTCTTCCACTTTTTCTTTGTTTTTGGAGTCTTTGACGGGACGCGCTGCTGCTTCCAGAGATCGGGACGGAGCGAGCCTGTTACAGGGACATGTCGTCCTTCCCCGAGACGAAGGCGGAGAAGTTTGCGACCCGCAGCAAAGGGAAGCGTTTCCTGCAGTACAACCAGCGGCAGCTGTCCAGAGTTTATCCTCGAGGACAGAGGCTGGACTCGTCCAACTATGACCCTCTTCCCATGTGGCTCTGTGGCTCCCAGCTGGTCGCACTCAACTTTCAGACCCCAGGTAGGGGCTGAGACGCCTCTCGTCTCCTGCTCCCTGCTGTTACACGCAAACACACAGTTGTTACATACAGCCGGTGGTGGTTTGATCCATCTAGTCCAGCCCAGTTCTTCATTTTTGCCTGTGTGTGTGTGTGCAGATAAACCTATGCAGCTGAACCAGGCTTTCTTCCTGCTTGGCGGTGGCAGCGGCTACATTCCTCAGCCTGATGTCATGAGGGAGGACGTCTTTGACCCTTTTGACAAGGACACATTAAACGTGGAGCCCATCACCATCCAGTTACAGGTACTTCCTAACTCCCAGGGCTGTAATCAGTCTGAATCTTACCCCTGTCCTTGGCCTCTTCAGGTGCTAGGAGCCCGCCACCTGCCCAAAAATGGCCGCAGCATCGTCTGTCCCTTTGTGGAGGTGGAGATCTGTGGAGCCGATTATGACTCCTGCAAGTACAAGACGGATGTTGTAGGTAAGAGCTTCCCAGCGTGTGTGTGCGCGCGTGTGTGTGTGTTGTTCACCCACAGCTGAGCGCTCCATGGCTGCGTCTCCCCCTCACAGCTGACAATGGGCTGAATCCCGTGTGGCTGCAGAAACAGTTTGTGTTCGACATCCACAACCCCACCTTCTCTTTCCTGCGCTTCACCGTCTACGATGAGGACATGTTCAGCGACCCCAACTTCCTGGCCCAGGCGACCTACCCCGTCCAGCTGCTGCGGACAGGTAATCCCACCGGGACGCTGATTCTGGGCGGTCCCCCAGAATCTCTGTCCAGGCTTGATGCGTTTGTCCCTTGTCAGGCTACAGAAGCGTGCCTCTCAAGAACAGCTACAGCCAAGACCTGGAGCTGGCCTCGCTTCTGGTCCATGTGGAAATCGTCAATGCCAAGGTAGACGTTGGACGGCCAGGTTGGCTTCTCCTGAGATCAGCAGGGTTTAGATTAGACCAAAACCCAGCTCCAGTTATTACATATATTAAATATGGATAGTAGACGAAGACTGCTTCACCTGCCTTCTACCATCAGTCTGTTAACTCCTGTCGCTCCTCTTCACTGTGGCTGCAGGAGGAAGACGATGAGAATCTGTACATGTCCATCCAGAGGCTGCGGGATCGAACCAGTGAGCTGTCCACCAAGGTTTCCCTGCTGGAGAGGTTGGGTTCTGGTGACCTCACCTACCAGCAGAGTCTGGAGGAGCTCAGAGCAGCTCAGGACCAGCTGAGTGAACTGGTCGAGGCCCGAAACCACAGGTGATCCCACCACCCACTCGAGTGGAACGTGATCTGCAAGAGAAGCAAAACCTGTTAGCTGTGGACTCCACCCGTTCGACGTAAACGTTATCAGTTGTAGAACCACCACTTTGAGGGCGTATCCGTATTTTTACATGTGTGACATCAGGGTTCGTCACCAGGGGGCAATACCTCCAACATCCCATCAACCAACAGAACATGCTTAGTCATTTTTTGTAATCTATTTTTACTTATTTTACAGTTATCTGGACAAACGATGTTGTGTTAAACAGGGTGTTTATCAGGCCACAAACAAACTCTATTTTGCTTTTCTAGGTTAATGGAGAAGAAAAGGAGGGAGAAGCTGAGGCAGCAAGTTGCTGCAAAGCGCAGCTAACCTTCCGGCCCAGCAGGGGCGCTACGGTGCGGCACAAACACACCGGCGGTGATGCGTTAGGCCTCCACAGCAGCGACAGGCAATCGGTTCCTAACTGGAAACAAGCGCGCTCTGTCCTGAAGAAACGCAAAACGATATTTGCACGTTTAACTGTCATCATCTCACAGAAAAAAGCTAAAACAATCATGGAGACAGAGTCAGAGCGCCGAGCTGCAGTAACCTGCATCACATGTTCTTGAGCGAGTTCTCCGCCTCGTTCCAGGTTATTAGTTATTTTCACTTCTGCTCTCTAAACAGCTGTTTGAATAACAGTGTATTTACATGTTTTTTAACCAAACTACAAGTGATATGAATCCTTAAACTGAAAACATAACACCCACCAGTACCTGACATCTGTAGTCTTACCAGTGATGAAGACTGTTGGGCAGACTGGTGCTCCAGTTTACATCTGACAGCATTCCTCTTTTTATAACTTGACTATTTTGTTTGGTGTGAGCTCACGTTGTGCCACAAACTGGAACTGGAAAGAAAAAGCAATGGAAGGTCATTTTTACCCTGTCTTTGGGTAATTGGTAAATTTTAAAAAGGCTATAAGGGAGAAGAAAACTCAGGTTACACAGGCAGAGGGTTTTTCTTAAAAAAAAGGAAGCAGAGGACACAGTAGCAAAAAGTAAAAATCATGTATGTGCCTTTACAGAGTATGAATACAAAAGGTGGAAGAAAGTCAATGAAAAGATGCTGTTTTCTGGACAACTGGAAGAGTGACCCTCAAAGGGAAGACTACTAACAAACTAGAGGAGGAATTCACCGTCTCTGCGAGCTCTAACTTCAGATCTAGAGAAGACCAAGTCTTCTTGAAGCAGCCACGTCACCCGTGTGAGCACAATCTGGTTCCCAGACCACCCAGAGGGGGTCTTCAAACTCCTTTAAGGGCTCTGAATATATCTGTACTACCTTCAGAAGAGCCATGGAAACAGCAAAGAAGACCACATTCTTCAACGTGGCCCCTGGAGCCCCCCTGCAGGGGCTCAGGTGTCCACATCTCAGGCTGTGAAGGGGACAAACAAGGGCTATCAGACAGGCAAAGCTGCCGTGTCCTCTTTGGGGCTCGGGACCACAAAACCCACGTGAGCTGAACCAGACCAGCAGGTGGGGTTCTGGGGGCCCCGGATCTGCTCCAGCTGGACTCAGTGGTTTCCTCAGTTTCCCTCAACCGCTCTGTTGTATATAACTTATTTATCACAGCGTAGGTCCATGAAGGAATCCTACGGTAGAACGTGGCGTACCCAGAGTTCCCTTTAACGTCCCCGTAGACACCAAACTCCCGTCTCCTTTTCTCTTCCTCTGCTCACACTGGGAGGGACTTCTATGCAAAAGTTCTCCTCTTGGCCTGTAGACGCTAAAATTGTATTTTCTCTCAGTATCTATGCTCAATGTCCATTATTATTACTCTGCATTAAAACCATTTCTATTTAATAAAAACCCTTCAGCCAGTCTCCAGCTTTGTGTCCTCTGATTAACAATAATCGATTATAAATTTTACTGATGGTAAAGATCGACTCAGTCCATGAACAAAAGTGTGCACCACAAATAGAACTTTTAAAAAATGGAGTCCTCTATTTAACAGCAGAAGTTTTGACATCCTAAATTTAAAAATGACTGATTTAAAAATGACTCGGGCCATTATTTTGGAAAGGTGATCATATTATAAATGTAATCCACAACAAAACGAAAGCTCCGCTTGTAAAACCAAAGAACACCCCAGCATCAAATTTACCCCCAAAAAAGAAAAGAAAAAAAAAACACAGAAAAGAGGGAAAAAAAGCAGTGGTTCCAAAAAGACCAGGAGCAACTTTTTATGTTGAAGCGGTGATAAAAATCTGTATTCAAAAATCAAAATAAATCAAAATTACTATTCGAGTCCTTGGTTTCTCCATGATTAAAGTGCCCCTACAATAAATATATAAAATAGAATATAGATAATATAGAGCACTTTTAAAAAACGGAATCCATGTTCGCCGCTCGCTTTTAGCTTTAATTCATTTTAATTAGAACTTCCTTCGAATTCTTTTTTTCGAAGATAAGGAAAAAAGAAAGGGTTTAAACTTCTAAGAGGACAAGTACAGACTCATTTCAAATACTAAACAGGAATATACACGCTTTAGGAGCCTAAACTTGTCACAACGCCAAAAACAAGCTGAACCGGTAACTCACCTGCGCAGCACCTGAAGCGCCGACGGAGCCGCGGCTGCTGGTCCAAGATGGCGGCCTCGAAGAGGGGGCGTAGAAAACACTTTCACAGCCGTCATCCCATTTGCGCCGTCACAAAAAACGCAAGAATTTATAAACTCACTATTTACTTCCCAATATTTTTGGATAGACTGTAAAGTTAACCCACTCATATAAACCAGGACAGGAACCAAACATGTATTTTGACAATTTAAAACACGAACGTATGCGTTAATTTTCTGCAGGCATATCGATTAAAGCCTAAAAAGCCCCATTAGAGAAAGCGCTAATATACTTAACTGTTTTGGCATCCAAATTCTTACACTTTATTTTCTACATATTACCTGACTTTTTGACTGACTGACTGACTGACTGACTGACAGACTGACTGACTGATTGAAATCTTATTTTGATTATCGTGCGCGTACATTTTATGACCACAAGGGGACACTATTTCCCTTCCCTCGCCTTTGGGTTCGCTGCGAAATTACAAAATGATGGGACGCTTAAAGATTTTATGTCTTAATCATCCGTCATTTAGAGAAAACCAAATGTGACGCGGCGCACCAGAGTGCAGAACAATAAAGTGAAAACACGCCGGACTTTAAATTCTTCAAACATAATTGCTGAGCTGAGCCTTGAATCCTCAGATGTGAATTGTGTGATGTATTTCACACGACGCCTCAGTCTTACCAGCAGCAACTGGCAGCCATCTTCCTGTTTTTATTCTCATTCAGTGCTTTCAACTCTTCATCAGTCGTCTTCAAGCTTTGTAATTATTCCACCCCAGTTTCTCCAGGGAAGTAAGGGCTCAAGCCTCAACTCCACGCCCCCTCTTCCTCGACTCCCTACTTTCCTTGTAGCAGCATCGGTGCCATGTCTCCACGTGAATGCAGAATCAGCTGGTTTCCAGCACAGAGAGGAAAATCGGGAAATAAAATCTCTCAAACATGTGGCCTTAAATGCGGCTGGACTAGCTCTGCAGAGTTTTTGATCCTTGTCTCTGGTCTCCATGATTTTACATCAGGTTCAAAATTGATATTAGGACAACATCTTTATGAAAACCTTAACAAATTCAATTGAGATCTAACCTTCTAACCATGACCTGAATAAACGAGAATCTACGCAGACATTTATTACAACAACAGCAAAATATCATCACTTTGTCCTTCCAAATGTGGGAGGAGCCAGGTTAGCACTCTTCATCCGTTAGCAGGGTTTAAACAAACTCTCATCTCAATCCATGCACGGTTAGCAAGCGGCTCCTCTCACAAGCTCATTTAAAATTTCTGGGTTTTTTGCAGGATGCGGCAGATACTGATTAGGATCTGAGTCTTAATTAATCACCCTCGAATGTATGTTGCCGTGTAACCAGGTCATTATTTGGATGCCACTTTTAATTTTTCCTTTCATGTCCTTTCTGCTTTCTCAAAACGCAATTAGAGCCATATGCTAATCCAATCGCCACCGCTGATTGTCTGCCTGTTTGTTTGGCCATCTGCCCGACAACCTGCCTCGTCTCCACGAACACGCCGGGCACATCGGATCTGCTGCACCTCCCGGTAAACATGGCATCTAAACAGGAGGTGACATATGAACATGACAGCGCGGCATCAGTGGGAACCGAGCGTGCATGTGTGGCAAACCGACTCGAGCTAACGCCGCTGTTGCGATGATCACCATGGCGACCCAACAGCAAGACCGCTTGCTGCCATTGTCTGTGCTGCTCTGTTCTTGGCTGGTATCAGTTCATCTGCTTTTGCTTCCTCGTGTCACCTCCTCTGATGTGTTGATGCAGAAGGTCTGCGCTCCGCCATGTGACACCATCACCGATCTTCTCAGGCCATTTAAATCCTCATCAAGAGGCTGAATATCACACCGGCAGCTTGAGGAAAACATTCCTCAAATCTGACACGGCTGTGGAGGCTGTGATATTTTCTCTCAGCACTAATGAAGCAGACACACAAGCTGCTATCATTCTTGTGAGGAAGAGGAGGAGGAGGACCAAGATTACATCCCTGGTTCAGGGAAAAGACAGATTTTCACCAAACACCGACCTTCTGCTTACAGCTGAAGATGAAGCTGCTGAGAATGTCGGCGCCTCCAAAGGGGTGGCGGGGCGGATTACCGGCTCCGTTTCAAAGAGTCCTCCAGTGGAGGACCTCAAGCGGAGGGACCACGTCTCACATTAACCCTGAGTGTTCTCCTGGAGGAGGTGGCTGGAGGGAGGCAGGCCCGGACTTGACCCAGAAAAGGAGGCTGCAGCAGCACCAGCTTATAAAGACAAACCAACTAAGAAATACAAGCAATGTCTTCAATCAGGCCTGAGTTCAAGTCAAAGTGCTGGTGAGCAGCAGTGGCGTGGAGGCGGACCTTAACGCCTACGTACCGGAGTCGGCTGACAGAAGAACGTTTTCACGCTGAGGGGCGAGAAAAGGCTGTTCATCAGACACACGGGCTCTCCTCACCGCTCTCCCCTCACACCCGCTTTCATTGTTAATTGCTCTTTTGTTCTGCAGTAAATGTATATTTCAACCCTTAGAAGCTGTTTAGAATAGTTTTACGCTCGTAAAGAGGCCATTTTGCACCAATAAGTAAACAATATTGAATAAATGATTGATTTCTCTGAGCATTTCTTGGAAACCTAAATGTGCCCCATGGGATCATTTAGACTTCCAACATTTACACCTCATTTACTGTGTGAGCTTGAAGACCCCAGCGGCTTAGTGTGTGTGTGTGTGTGTGTGTGTGTGTGTGTGTGTGTGTGTGTGTGTGTGTGTGTGTGGTTGTTGTGGTTGGAATCCTTCCTCCTCTACTTTCATCGATACGGAGCCGTTTGGGATCTTTGCAGAGGCAGCAGAGCAACCGAACCACAACTCAACTCTGCCAGATTCTCTTTCATCGTATTTTTTTATCAGCGGGTTCCTAATTGACTCCACCTGCAAAAAATAGCGTTTTCTAGCAGAGCCGATGGATCCTCGGCTGCAGGAGAGCGAACCGGTTTTTGCTCCCTCTCGGGTCGTTCTTTAACTGCTGCGAAGAGGCTCGGCGGCCAGCTGGGCTGTATTTATACGTGCCATGAAAAGCAGCCTCACACGTCACCAGGCTTTGTTTGGTGGCGCTTCCTGCTGGTTGGCTTCGATCGCTCTATGAATAGCTGCACATTCTGACGCCACTCGGAAAACAAGTGCTTCTACAGAGAGGCAGAAAGTGAGAAATTATCTGTACTGAGAGCAAGCTGAGAGGAGCGCCAGGACCTGGTCGGTTACCCGAGGGAGAGAGTGTGTGTGTGTGAGAGAGAGGGAGAGGAAGGGAAGCGCTCAAATCTTTGCGTTTAGGTCTCAAATGTGACTCACAGTGAGACGTAACCGGAGCTCGATGGCAGGTGGAGCAGGAGGAACACAAGAACCCACTTTCCCTCCGTCTGGACAAAGAACTGGCCCCAAATATCAGGAAGAGTTCAAATAAGGAACAGACCTGGAAATACCAGAACAGCTGTCCAAGTCCAGCTGCTTCTGCTGTCCTTGGTGACCCTGATGACAGTGGGGGGGACCTTTGACCCCAGATGCTTGTGGGACTTGGGCGGGCAGGTGAAAGCCGCCCTCCTCGTCACGACTGCGATGATGGCTCATGTTTTATCCTATAAACCCGCAGAGGAATCTGATCTGGGGTCAGAGTTCCTCACCAGACGCCGAGGCTCATCCAGGCAGGTTTCCATGAGCACGGAGCCACATCAGACGTGTGAACCCTGTGAGGTGGGCGCTGTCACCAGCCGGCAGAAAACCGGGTCATTCCTGCTTCCTGACATCTCTTTCCTTCACATCGGCTCTTCTTTTATGTCGTTTTCACATCATCATTCGGGTTCTCGCTTCTACTTGGCCTGATTATATTTTGTGTGTGCAGGCAGAAGCCTCTTCCTCCTCCTCCTCCTCCTCTCCTCCTCCCCCACTCTGGTTTGCAGGAGAGTATGTGATCTGAATTTTAACATCAGGGTTCCGTCTCCCAGCCTCACTCTTGGGATGTCGCTGCCCAGAAATTGGTTTTCCCTCGTCTGCAGCCGGTGGATTTATCCTTCAGCCGGCTCGGCTTCATCGTCTCTAAGCTGGCAGTTCAATCACAAGAGTGAGAAAACCAATCAGCTCTCATAAGTCTGGCTCTAATTTAAGATGCTAATTTTACAAACAGGGACACATTCATCCGTGTGATGCTCATCACTAACATTCCTCCTCCTCCTCCATCTGGACTGCCGATGAAGGGCTTACGGGGTCTTGACACCTTCTAAAAGAGGTTAAATGTGGAAAAACCTTCGGGTCTTTGAACCCGTTTGACTTCATTTAGTGTTAGAGCTGTTTGGAGACTGACCTTGTCCAAGATAAACAGCAGCGGTTTAAACATCCGTGAGCGTTGGCAGCTCGTCTTTAGCTTTTTACTGCTTTTCTAGCAAAACGACAAGTTTCAGGAGAATCAGGAAGTCCTGGCTACCGCCTACGCTGAGCTGCTTAAACCAGCTGGTCAACTACGGCTGGTTGCTGACACCCTTCCTGGTTGAACCGTGATGGAAGCTAGTTTAGCTAGCTCGTTAGCTAGCTTCAAACCCAGCAGACGGTAGCGATGACTTGATGTGTACACCCTCATGCCTGGTTGCTCCTGATCACTGCTTCTCTTCTAAGGTCTTCCTGCAGGGAAGACGCGTGCACGGGGCCGATGCGGTAAACGTTTGGAACGTGCGCTGCGGCTCATTTAGATGCATCTCTGCGAAGCTCCGGTTTCCACTTAATCCACCATCGCGTCCGCAGCGGCTCAAACACGCCCCAGAGACATTCGCAGCAGCTGCACGGCTGCCCAAGCACGTGCAGGCCAGCGCTGCCGTCCAGAACAGACCATGGAGCGTCGGTTACACGTCTTCATTGGGGTGTGAAATGAAAGAGAAGTGATTTCTTCTGCTTCCCAAAGCTGCTCCCCCATTCAAGCAGGACAAGGAAGCTTCTCGACTGTCGGCTTTCAGCAGCTGTTCCAGTTCACAATCATCATTTTGTACATGTTCATTTATTTATAGGTTTTATTTCTAAAATTCACAGCCGTTATGAAAGTCTTGAACGCAGCTTCGTCGCACTGAAACGCTCATTATGATCCTGAAGCTGTATATTACAGTCCTCGTTTAGACACGCTTTAACTGCGGTGTCACAAAGCTCGTTTGGGAGGAGCTCCTACACGCCCTAATCACAATTATTTCATTATCTGCTGAAGGTCTGGTGCACGCAGACGGCCCCATTCTGAAGACGTGGAGCAGGGAAAGGTCGTGATTCTCAGACCTGCTGTTTGTTAGAAACGCCAGTTAACATGCATCAGCTGACATTTCCACCAGCTTTAACGGGGATGGGGGGGCGGGGTCAACCCGGTGTCACTTTTCACACAACGTGTCTTTGTTGACACCAGGAGAAAAGATGGTGGATTTACAGCCCCGGTTGAGCCCAGCTCGCCTACACCTGTGGCCCGGCAGCGGCACGAAGGCTGGGTAATAAACAGGCCGACATCCCTCGCTGCCTCCTTCCATCTGCTCTTCCAGCTTCACGCTAATCCCGCTGGCGGCGATCCACAGCCACAATGTTACGTTTGGGGACAAATGCTTGAACAAGGACACGCGGCGAGCGTTTTCCAGTCTATAACCCCAGTGAGGTTAGAGGAGGGAGTGGTTAGGAGGCAGCGCACCTCAGCAGCTCCGCCTTCTGCTCCACAGAGGCCGTTAACACCTTCAACCAGTTTAGAACAATCTTCCCCCAAAGATCGGCGGCGTTTGGCCAGATTCGAGGCTTCTGATGGTTGGAGGGTCATCTCATCGAGGCAAAGGGCGGCCATCAGCCCAGGCCAGTAATCTTGGAGCAGGCCAAGGGTGCTTGTCACCAGGGGTTCCCATGGTAACCCAAACTGTGGGGTTTCCTGACGCAGGACATCAGGTGTTCCATCAGCATGCAGCCTGCGTGCTCAGGGAGGCGTCCTCTCCTCAGTCCATTACGCAGGGAAATGAGGCAGCCCTCATCCGTCATTACGCTAATTAGCTAAAGTGTAGCTACGCCGGTGGCTTCTCACCTGCTGTGAAGAACAGGTGACAGGTGAGATTTCTGCCCGTCTGCAGCTGAGACGAGCTGCAGAACCGAAGCTTCCTCTGCTGACAATTTAAGCAATTCGTTTCGTTGCTAAACCTTGTTGCCACCAGAAAAAAGAAAAGGCATTGAAAAAACACACATGTTGAGTTTTAGAGCAAAACACAACCTGAGTTCAAAGCCACAATGTCCTGAATGTAGCAAGTACAAGAACACACACACACACACACACACACACACACACACACACACACAGATTTGTAAGGGCGCTTTGTGAGAAGGAGAATCCTGGGTGTCGGCCCCCTCCTCCTGATTGATGTCATGTAGCATTCCAGGAGGAGAGCAGGATAATGAGACAGCACGTATTTTTTTGCAGACAGGATAACGACGCCTCCGACTCCAGAGCCACGACGATCCGCATTCCGCCCAGAAAGGAGCCCTTCCAACACGTTCTGCCTAAGCTAAAAGCTCCAGAAGAAGCAAACGCTGCCTCTTCTGCAGGTTCCCAGGCTGCTTTGATTGCAGTCTCACAGAACCTCAGAAGGAGCAGAAACAAGCGCATGGGTGCGGAGGAGCACGCTGGGCTCTGGGCTCCAGCCTGAGAGACGCCATCAGCGGAGGCTGAAAATGGCGGTTGCTTCCGCTGGCTGTGCCACAGCACAATCACGCTCATTACATCCTGATCCAGGCGCTCGTTTGATGGCAGCGGGACCAGCATCAGCCTGTTGGCCATGCAGATGTTGGCCCACCAGTCTTTAGCTGCTCAGGACTACCGAGCCTCCAGGAGAAGCTTCTTCCTCTTCAGCTGTGGTCACCTCCTCACTCGTCCTGGGTCTTTCCAAACCCTCCCAGATGGACACCCTTTTCCAGGGCGACTTTAAACGGTCGGTTTTTGAAGCGTGGTCAGAGCTTCAGGCTGGTTTGTTCCTGTTTTTAACTGATGGCGCTCGAAGGGCTAATCTTTGCTCTTCTCATTTCCTCTGGTTATTTCTGGAGGTCTTTTTTCTACAGTTGACATGTCACGCTGTGCAATCCCATCAGGGGATAAAAATCCCTCAACCACTTGGAATGGCTTTGCGGAGGTGTTTACAAAAGTTGTTTCTGCGTCCGCTGAGGCTGAAAAACGTCCTCCGAACGCAGACGTGAGGACGATGCGACAGATTCTCTCTGCTCTTTTCACTGGTGCTGCAGGATTAATGAAAGAATGTCTTATTTATGGGGCAGCGGTCTCCCGCTGCCATCGATGGCTCATGCTGAACTGCAGCCCTGGGCTCTTAGACACGTCTGTCGAAGTGCTTTTCTCTGTCGGCCTCGCTTGTATTTTATCTCCCAACGCTCTCGCGCAGGTCGGATCATGTCACAGCGGCATGTCGGGGACCATCGCAGGCGGGACCAGAACGGCGAGTTAATGGTGCCTTCTGTCTGCCGGGGTGGCGGGACTCCGAGCTGTCGCAACGACATGGTGCTGCCACAGACGGCAGGAAGTCATGGCTGGCGGACTGACGCTTGTTATCACTATTGGTATTTTTGGTTGGTTGGGGAGTTTTTGGTCTGCACAAAGACAACGATGTTGACCGTGAGACGCAGAAATCAGCCTTTACTTCATAACAAGTGTAAGAGCGCACGCCCTCGTGTCCTCGTGGAGCCGTGAGCAATTATTGCCCGTCTCCAACATGTCTGGCCACTTTCTCGTCTCCATGGTGACGGCAGAGAGAAGCAAAGACCAGTCAAATTTGTCCAGACCCATGTGGAGATCCCCATTGATCGGGGCGATAGCGGCTGAGGGCTGAAAGGAGGAGACTTTCGGGAGGGACGCGGTTCCTTGGCTGAATAGAGTTTTCGACTGGAAACGTTGCAGCTGTGTCTCCTCTTCAACTCGTCAGCCCAAACAGAAGAGCTGCAGACGTTTCCTGCTTCTGTCACTCAGATTTAACACAAACTTGGAAGATCGTTCATCACCAGGGTTCAGCCTGACAACTCTTGGTGAAAGTCAGCAGAATGTGCAGGAATTATCAGTGTGTGACCTCGTCGGCTACTCCTCTTCCAGTAATTCTACTTTTTTCATTCTTATCTACACATTTTCTTGCTGTTTTAACGTGATTCATTTTGTAGTTGTCTCATCAGGCCTAGAGACGATCATCGTTTTTGTGGACCTAAACGTTGTTACCAGGACCACAACATCCCATAATACAAAGAGGCAGAGACCTGATCAAGACTGCAGCCGCTTCAACTTTGTCTGAACGAAACATTTCAAGTGGAAAACAGAGGGAGAGCAGAGTGACGCACTCAGCACCCCGAAGACGACTGGGGTGAAATAATACATCCAGCAGAGATCCGAGAGCCATCACTCTCCCTTCACCCCTCCTCTTCCTCCTCCTCCTACATCACTACAGCCATACTTCCATGGCTGTTGCCATGGTGATTGCAACTGCTGTTATTGCCTCCATATGAAGACGTGTGAGGCAGGCGTCTACATTCCTGAAGACTGCAGCCTTCCTCCGGCCCCCTCCTCTCCTCATCATCAATCAGCTGTGATCGTCCTGGCAACGACCACGTCTGGTCGTTATTCCTGCCCTCCTGGAGGGTAAATCTGGCTGGCTGCAGCGGCCTTGCACTGGACTGTGGTGACCCACAACTGGAAAACGTCCCCAAAGGAAGGACAAAACAAAGCAAACCAAGACGGTCCTGATTGTTCCCTAAAACAACCCCAAAATTTAGTTTGAGGGATTAAAAAAGAAAAAGAAAATTGAACGATCCCAAAAACAGGTCAAAGCAGATTAAAAGTGGTATTTCAGGTGATCTTCAGACAATATTGTTTTCATTAGTTTATCAGAAATGATAAAAACCTTCCCTTTAAGCTTTGAGCCTAATTACCATCAGCTGTGTGTGCTCTGCTAGTGTGGAATCAGAGGAGGTGAGCTGGCAGACGGGTCGGGCCGACGCTGGTGCTGCTCAGACGGTCCGGACTTTGACCCGTTCATCTCCTGAGCCAACCACAGCCCAGCCCCCACTCAGCTTCGCCCACATCCGCAACCGTTCCCACCCCGACGTCCCCAATTACCATCCTCTGGCCTTCAGCAACAAGCACTCCACAACACCGTGCATTGAAATGGGCCAGTTGCTATGGCAACCCCCTATAGCAGCATATTATTCCCCTGTCAGAAGTGAAAAGGAGGATCAATTAGTGATGATGTCGCTGCATCAAGAGAAGCACCTCACAGCTGGGAGGCACAGTCGAAGGGTGTGTGTGTGTGTGGGTGTGGGTGTGTGTGTGTGTGTGTGTGTGTGTGTGTGTGTGTGCTCTGCTGATGGCAATTGATTGTGTGTGGGTCTTAGACTTCTCTTTAACCGTCTAGAAGCTTTTTGAACTTAACACTGGATCTGCTTTAACCCATCCATGTCTGACAGACCAGAGCAGAACCCGCTTCAGCCTGATTCTTCACAGCTGAGTAATCTGTTACAGACAAACCCAGATGAGAATGGCTTTCGCAGATCCCGGAGCGCTCGAGTTCTCAGCAGTTAAAATCCCTAGAAGCTCTTGTCAAACCAGGCTCAGTGGCTGGCTCAGACGGGCCAGATCCTACATTCGAGCAAGCTTCTCTCACGTTGGCGCCAGAGACACGCTCAAGGCTTCAGGAAGCCCATGAACTCTACAAGAACTGCAAATATTGCCTGTAAAACCTGTAAACTTTGCAGAAACAAAACGCTGGAAGCTGGAATTCACCTTGACAAGTGTTTAAACACGGCTAAATAATCTTTGCTTATTACTCTCCATATTCTTTCCAGTGAAGCTGCGAGTTTTGTGAATATTGTCTAGAATAATTAGAATATTGTCTCCAGCCTGCAGCCGGCAGGTTTTTTACAGTGAA